>ML664227.1:1688041-1948587 GCA_007570785.1 Antilocapra americana
ACACACACACACACACACACACACACACACACACACACACACACACATCTTAAAGCAAAGGGTAGTGAACTGAAACCAAGCCCACATCTACCTCAGCTGTCCCGCCCAGGGCACCAAACCCAAACTCCCCTCTCAGCCCTTGCCCCCAGATTGTGTCTCTGAGTGTCTTCCTTTGAGAAAACTCAGGCAGCCCAGTTCCCACTCAAGGATAAGGGGTGGGGTGGCTTAATGAGATTTTTTTCTGAGCCCCTCCCACACCCCCGTGAGCCCCGTTATAAGACCAAGTGAGCCTGGAGACTAACAATCGATATCCCTCAAAGATGAAGATGCTAATAACTTTATCCCCTCTTGTCCTCCAACTCCCACCTACATTAGCTCTGACCACAGGCCCCAGGCAGCTGGGACCTGCAGTGGGCGGGCCTGGAGCTGAGTAACCCCTTCAGATCCAGGTGGGGAGCAGGAGGGCAGACCACAGAAAGGACTTCCTGACACTCAGGATCTGGAGGCCACAGGGATAACAGATAGAAAACCTCAGAAGCATGTTTCCCACTCCTGGTTGTATACACTGGAGACTCAGCTCAGTCTGGGAGGATTCATGGCCTCAGAAGCACCCTACAGAGGTGCCAAGGTCCAAGTAATCCCTGAGGGCTGCCCAGAGGAGGTGAGCCAGGAGGGGCGTTTCCACTTGGGAGTTGACGGAGTGGTGAATGGGGGCTGCTCTGGCCCTGCTCTCCCTGCAGACCTGGCGCTCATCCTTCACCAGGGCTGGAGACCCACTGCCCATGGAGTTACGGGTGAAGACAGAAGCCCCTTCCGCCCTCACACACTTCACAGCCAGGCTGGATCTCTCTTTAAAGCTGCTGCAGCTGGAGGGGGTGGTTGGCATCAAAGGACAAGAGCTCCTTTTTGGTGAGCACTATCCCCTCAAAGGGCTCCGCAGGTGGTGCTAGTGGTAAAGAACCCACCTGCCAATGCAGGAGACATAAGAGATGCAGGTTCGAGCCTTGGGTCAGGAAGGTCCCCTGGAGAAGGAAATAGCAACCCACTCCAGTATTCTTGCCTGGAGAATCCCATGGACAGAGGAGCCTGGCGGGCTGCAGTCCATGAGGTTGCAAAGAGTCAGACACGACTGAGCGACTGAGGACTCACGCATGCGCATCCCCTCAAAACATTCTTCCTGCTGGCCTGGCCTATCACACCCCAAA
Source organism: Antilocapra americana (assembly GCA_007570785.1). NCBI lineage: Eukaryota > Metazoa > Chordata > Mammalia > Artiodactyla > Antilocapridae > Antilocapra > Antilocapra americana. The sequence continues at coordinate 1,689,247 of ML664227.1, forward strand.
GACCAGGGCCAGGAGAAGGAGGTGGAAAAGGAGGAAGAAGGGTGGGAAAGGGACAGATGAAAACAGCAGACATTTACATAGCACCTACCACGCACCGGTCAGGCCCCATTAGAAGAGGTTTACGCATGAGACTTGTTTGAACCTCATAATGAGCCTAGGAGATTAGTGCTGTTATCATCTGCATTTTTAGAGGACACTAAGACACAGAAAGATTGAGTAAATTACTCAGCATCACCCAGCTGGTAGGTGCAGAACCCGGCATTCTGGCAGCAGAAGCTAAAGCTTAACCTTCATGGAACCAAGCCCTGAAAAAAGAGGAAGGAACCCAGCTGAGTGGAAGGGGAGCCGAAGAGCCTCTTAGTCCAAGGCGCGGTTAGAGGCAGGGCTCAGAATAAAACACACTTCCCCGGGCCTCTGGCCTGAATCTGGCGCTCTCTTGCTTTTTTCTCTGTGCCCTGCGTGCGCAACTCTTGTTTCTTTGCCTGGCCCCATGCTGCCTCTAGGTCTCCTTGGTCCTCTTTGCCCCTGTGTGAGCTCCACCAGCATCTCTGGCCCCGTCTTATCTCTGTCTCTCCCGGCTCCAGATCTCTTTTCTCACTCACCACTGCCCCAGAGCCGAAGCTGCTCAAACTTTCCATCTTAGCGCTGGAGTCCATCAGAGCTGGGGTGGGGGTCTGGGAGGGAACTGATGCTTAGAGCCACAGAGTCACCTCACTCCTCCTGGAGGGGATGCTGAACTGCCTGGTGGTTCAGCCTGGCTAGACTGAAAGTTGGTCTTTCTGAGTCCTGGCTCCTCCTGGACTGTCAGCCTTTCTCTTATCGAGCAGGTCACTTTAGGAATTGGGCAAGACAGGCTTTCTCCAGCTGGTACTTAGACAGTCCTTGGCCTATGGAGTCCGGAATTTTTTCTAGGATCTCTCTTCAACTTGGGGGCTCAAGGGTCCCAGGACAGGACGTTCTCTATCCAGGCTGTCCCAGCATTCTGTCTGCATTGTTCCTGGAAACCTGAACAGATGCTCTGCTCTCCTGTTGGGAATCTAGCCCCAGAGGGAGCAGGCAGGAAGGAGGCAGAGGCTGGTTAGGAAAGCTGGAAGTCTTGGATCCCTGGGTTCTGTAGAGAGCCCACCACTCTGCTGGGGGTGCCTGGGGAGCCACACTGGCTGTTGCACCACTTTTTCTTCTCTCGGTGGAGGATTTGGCAGAAGCCTCCTTAGAGAAGGGAGTTCTGGGTTCTTTCCTCCATGCTGGGTATTCTTGTAGGACCCACCACCTCATCTGAGCCTCTGTCTCCCAACTCAGACACTCTCTCTGAGAGAGAGGAGTAGAGAGGGGAACCACAAGAGATCTGGGGGACTCAGATGTCTGATCCCCACAGCCTCAGGTGGCTGTCCCTGTCCCAGGTCCCCATGGGGTCCCCAGGGCCCCCATTCTACTGATCCCCCTGTAGGCGTCCATCTCATCTGGTGCTCAGCCCTTGGTGTGTGTGTGGCAGTGGCAGGAGTGGGCAGTTGGTGGACTTGGCACAGTCAGGAAGCGATTTAACAGGGGAAGGGCCCATGTCATGTCACAGAGGGTGGAAGGGAGCACCATTAACTACAGTGGGATCCAACAGTTGGGGTCGGGGGAGCTGTGTGTGCACGCCCGTGTTTGCACGTACACACATGACTGTGTGCAGCAGGCAGGTGTGCCTGTCAAAGCGCTCATCGGCGAGTCCATCAGCGAAGGGGAGGAGCTAGGCGGGGCTCCCTCCCCACCACCCAGGACAAGGCCCCAGACCCCAGTTGCCCAAAGGGCTCAGAGTGACTGGCCTCACTGGCTTCAGCACTTGTCCCCAGATCAATAAAAGCTATCCAGTTCCCTCACCCACACTCTCACAGAATTTTTCTTTTCTTGTCCTAACCTTGTTCCCAGAAACCCTCGCCTCGCCTGCCCAGCTTTCCCAGCAACACCTCCAGCTGTGGTATTAAAAGCCTCTGGTGCTCTTAACCTTGGAAATGCCCCACATGCCCTGGCAGGTCCCTTCTGCTACCTGACGTCCATCCCCTCTGCTTCAGTGATGCTCAATGCGAGCCAACCCCAGGCCCCCTGCACCTCTACCGGCAGTCTCCAAGGCTGGAAGTGTGTCCTACCTCCCTCCTCGGCCTTGAAGAGAGGCTCAAGGGGCAGAGGAGGTGGGGGCAATGGGAGTGTGGATGAGCTAGCAGGCGACCCCACCCAGGAGGCCGTGCTATTCTCCAGGACTGTCTGATTCAGCTGCTTGTCCCACCTGTGTCAAACAGTGGCACACAGAGGTGCCACTGATCTGCACCTCTGTCTCTCCACTTGTGTCCATCCATCTGTATGTCTCTTTTTCCTTCTCTGTTTGCACCTTCTCTGCAGTCTCTTGGCCTGTCTCTATGTCTATAGGTCCTCTCCCTTTCTTTTTCTGCATGCGTCGCTCTCTTTGCACTGTCTCTGGGCTCACCCGTTGGATCTGATCCTCCAACCCCGTCTCTCCTGTCATATTCCAACCTCCTCTCCCCCCAATCACTTCTTCTCAAGCCCTCCCTCCCCAGGAGTGGTGCCTCACCAGCCCCACCCAGCCCAGGACATGAGAAGAGGGCTTTTGAACTTGGCCTTCAGGGACCAGACCCCCCCATCAATCAACCTGCAGCCTTGGGTCAGACCTCCATTAGCACTAACCAGCCTGGACAAGAGGCAGACACCGTCGGGCTAGGCCTCAGGGTGATAAGACCCAGATTGAATCACCGGGTGGGGGGAGCTGGACACCCAGGGACAAGAGACAGCCATGCTGTCGGCCCTGACGAGCCATGGAGAGCGTGGGTTATTGCAGGAGCTGGGCAGGTGATTGGAAGTGATGGGGCTGGACAGGGGGGTGGGAGTCGCTTCTCCCTGCTCCTGGGCAAGGAAGATAGGGACAGGGCCCAGGTCCTGGGGTGGCAGACCTCAGCCAGCCTCAGAGTTGACAGAAGCCTCAGGCCACTCAGTAAGACCAGTGGTGTTCCAAGAGACAGAGGGGGCAGGGGGAGCATGCCTCCTCCCTCAGGCAGAGTGGAACCGGGAGATGGCTCACCTGGCGCTTAGGAAATAGCCACCTCGCTCAATCCCTGGCCTCTAGGTGCGGATCGCAAAGAACTTAGAGCCAAGAAGAGTGACAAAGGGGAAGGAAGAAGGGGTCCTGCTTCCCTCAACCACTCCTTTATCCTACTCCTTCCCTGTCCCAGCCACATGTACACACACACACACACACACACACATGCATAAATGCATCCATATATGCAAGCTCTCCCCACCTCTCTTTCTTTCTCAATCATTTGTTGTATTGTGTGCTTGCTCTGTTCTGGGAACTCCAATACAAGGAAGACTCACCCCAGCAATGCTTCCATCCTGTCCACCACCCCCATCTAACTTCAATCCCTCCCACTGCAGCCTTCCTGAATGAAATACAGAGACAGGCAATTAGGGTCTGAAGGTCTAGGAAACTTGACTCAAGGCTCCCTAACCACCACGCAGACAAGATGGCCACGGTACTAGGAGGCAAACAACAGCCCCAAGACAGAGGTGACAGCTCCATGCAGTAGGGGTAGCTGGCTGGGCTTCACCAGAGAAGGGGAGGATTCCACAGAATCATCCCCTTACCTGAGCCCCAATAACCCCCTCCCAGAAGGATGTCATCCCAAGAATTGGCAAGAGACACAACCAAGGGATAATAAATATAATTGCTATGACGGAACCCTGCCTAGAGAAGCAGGAACATCCTGCGCTCCCAGACCCCAGCTGTCCCCTCCCGCATGCTGAGGGTGAGTTAGATGCTTTGGGATCACCCTGGGGCTCCTGGGAGCCGTGGAAGTTGCTGAGGGCAGGCTGCAGTGCTCCGCATTTGGCTACCCAGCCCCAGGCCCTGGGCCAGCCTCCTAGCCCAGGACATCCAAGTAGACAGGAGGCGCCTGGGCCAGGGCTTGCAGCCGGGCATGCACATCCTTGATGCTGTGGCGTTGTTGGGGCTCCCGTTGCCAGCAGCCCCGCATAATGGCGTAGACCTCCGGTGGGCAGGCACGCGGCCGCTCCAGCTCACGTCCCTGCGTGATGCACTCGATTGCCTGGGGCCACCAGAAGGAGAGAGGAGAGGGCACACTGGGCTAGGGCAGGAGAGTGAGGCCTGACCCAGCACTGCCTCTGCCTCACTGAGGTTCCCAAGGCAGGTCATACAATGTCTGGGCCTCGTGGCTCCTAATAATCTAATAGGATGCAGTGAAGCCTAAAATTCCTTTGCGCTCTGACTCTGAGCAGTAACAGGAATTAGAGCTAGATAGATCCTGTGAAGGCTGGACTAGGGTAGAATTGCCTCCCAAAGGGCCAGAAGCAGACCCTCAGAAGACTTGCCAGGTGGGTTGAGGAAGGAGAGGGGCCAAGACATTCGCCAACTCTATCAGCTAAGTGTTGAGGGTTGATTGGAAGAAGGGAAGGGTTCCTCATCTCTCAGCTCCAGAGTGCAAAAAGAAAATAGAGCAGGGTTGCAGGTAAAGGACTTGAAAAGTGGGTGGCTTGCATTTTAAGGTAGAGGGCAACGCCACTTTTCCCCTCTTCTCTACGTACCACTCTGTGGGGACCTAGCTCCTCTGACAAGAACTGCAGTGGGAAAGCTCAAAGTTTGACTCCAGGAAGGACTGCTAGAGAAGCTGACGGATCCAAAGAGAGAATGTGGCAAGGAGATGGTTGAAGGGCCTGGAGCCTCTTCATCCTCCCCTTCTTCCCCCCCTCCCTCCCCATTAGAAGACTTGGGTTATGGGCGGCACTAATTCCATTCCTTCTCTCAGTGCTTGAGAAAATTAAAATCTATAACCCTCTCCCCCACCCCACCAGCCTCCAGGGAGCAGACTGCATTAGGAGGAGAAATGGAAACTGACAGCTCCGAGCCAAGGAGGGGGTGAGAGGAGCTGCTCTGGGAGAGGGAACACCTGGGGCCTGCTCTGGCTGTGTCCCATCCGGGGGGCAAGGGGCTGTGGGGACTGTCCTTCTCACAGTCTAACCTCCAGCCTTCCTGCTGCAGTGCCAGGTGCTCTCGAGCTATGTTCCTCTTTCCAGGCCTCTCCCTTTCACTCTGATAATGCCTACTAGGTCTACAAAATGCAGCGAGCCATGGGGGTCTGGGCTCCATTTATAAAGTGCTTTGAGGTTCTCCCAGGAGCATGTTAAAATAGGAGGAGTACAAGAATAGGGTTGGGGTGGAGGGAGCAGTACTGCAGGATGCCGGATAAGTGCCCGGCGGCGGCGGGATGAGGGGCAGAAGGGGACAGAATTCCCTAAAACAGGGACCCGAAGGGACAGGGAAGGGGTGGCCGGCAGGGAGCGACCTGCAGAGCGGTACTGACCTCGGTGTTGGAGAGCTGGTACCAGGGCTGCTTGCCGTAGGTGAAGATCTCCCAGAGCACCACGCCGAAGCTCCACACGTCGCTCTCGGTGGTGAACTTGCGGTAGAGGATGCTCTCGGGCGGCATCCAGCGAATGGGCAGCATGGTGCGGCCTCCCACCTGCCGGCGGGCGGGCGGACGCCGCGTCACCTCCAGGGGGCGCCCGCCGCGAGGGCAGCCTCCCCCGGCGCAGACCCGCCCCCAGCCCCGGCATTAAAAATACGTAGAAGTGGCTCTCCCTCCCTCGGCTAAGAGCGAAAAACCGGTGGTGCCGTGTCCGTCCGGCACAGTGGAGACAGACCCTCCTCCACTGCGGGCCAAGGGAATAGGAGGAGGGTTAAAAAAACAGAATCAGAGAGAGTCCCAGACCCCACACCGCCCGAGGACGAGGACAGCGTGCCCAGCAAGGGCAGGCCCTCTAGGGGGACGAGACCACGGCGCGTCTATAGTTTGGAGGCTGGGGAGGGGTTGGGCTGCAAGACCCTTACGCGGTAGTAGTCGGTGCTGTAGATGTCCCGGCTCATGCCGAAATCGCCGATCTTAACCACTAGTCCCTGACCCACCAGGCAGTTGCGTGTGGCCAGGTCCCGATGCACGAAATGCAGCCCTGCCAGGTACACCATTCCCGCAGCGACCTGGCTAGCCACGGCCAGCAGCTGCCCCAGGCCCAGGGGCCCCGGAGCCACGTCCTCCCCGCCAGCCAGCAGCTTGGCATCAGGCCCGTGGGACCTTCGAGAAAGAGTGAGGGAGAAGGGATGGGCTAGGAGGAGAGAACCTCTGGGGAGCCATGGGGGAGCTGGGAGAAATGGGGGAGGGACTCGGGGAAGGTAGGAAGGAGCGAACAAGGGAAGCAGGTGTCTGGAGGGGCTTGGATGGGAGCCGGCTGGTGTGCCCACGTCCAGAGCATCCACTAGTGCCCACATTTCCCAAGTGCATGCCTTCCTCTCAGGCAGCCACCTTAAACGCCAACCTCAGCATCTAGCTGCCCACTGGCTCCTACACCTCTTGCCCAGCTCCATGTCTGACTAAACCCCTGCCAAGATGCTCAGCATCCTCCTCCAGGTGTGCTCCTGCCTCGTGGAAGGGAATGTCCCTCACCCAGGCTGTGAGCCTGAAACCTGGGAGTCCTTACTTTCTGGCTCTCTCACCTTTGCCCTTAGTATTCAGCCATTCCTGTGGGATCTGCCTTCTTTCCCACAGTTTCCAGGATGCCCTCCTCCTCCCCACACCTACCCCTCCAAACCATTCCCCAAATATTCCTTCTTCTGAGGCTGTCTGAGCTGGTGGTTTTGTCAGTATTGCCCTTTTCCTACTGGCCAACTTTCTCCTCATCCATTTATTTCTTCATTTATTCCAGACATTTGGTAAACATCTCCAATGTGCCAGGCACCAGAGCTACAGTGGAGGGTAGGATGCAAATAGACGGGTTACAGCAGCGCAGTGTGTGGGGCACCTGGGGGCACTCAGGGTAGAGATGGAAGACGTTAGGGAAGGCTTCCTAGAGGAAGAGACATCTAAACTGAGACTCAAGCCCTTAGGAAGGGAGTTGGATAACCCACTCGAAGGGATGGGAGACAGGAGTGGGTTATGCGGCTGGGAAAGGAGGCCCGGTTCACCAGGCAGAGGTAGAAACCCAGAGGTGAGGAGAAACAGACGGCCCCTCCTAGGGGAAGTTTTCCAGACTCGTCTAGGAGCTTTCATGATTCCCTCCTTCAGTTTTCTCGTGCTCCATCCGCCATATAAAGCTGCTCTCCCCACATCCTGGGCCCCAGATGGGTCCTCGCTGGTATCCGGTCCCTAGCACGGAGCCCACACAATGTCTGGTGAGCAAGGGGAAGGGCTTCTCTCTGGCCTCCTCTTGACCTGGATTCCTCTGAGCCAATCCACCTCCACACATAACCTCCAGTCTGACCTCACCTCCCTCCTGCTCCACATCCTCCCCTGGCTCCTCCCTATCCTCAAGATAAGCTCAGACTCTGGGGTCTTTTCCAGCTGAATTCTGCAGCCTGGCTACGTGAATGACCCAGCACTCTCAGTGGGGATGTTTAGAGACCAAATCACAACCATCAACTGTACAAAGACACTCATCCAGAACCACAGTCCCCAGTTGTCCCTCTTACTGGTGGGGAAACTGAGGCCAAAGAGGGAAGCTACTTGGCAAGGAAGGCTCAGTTAATAAGTCGCAGTTGATCTCAAACCCTGGCCCTTTCTGCTCCATCCTGCTCTGACCTCGGGGAGGGGGGTGGTCCACCTCATCAGACAAGAATTCAACAAATGGAACACGGAACCATCGCACATCTGGAACATTTGTTACCTGTGTGCCTTTGGGCAAGTCACTGAACCTCTCTAAGCCTCATCTGAGAAATGGGTACATTTCTAGAAGTTTAAGTTATTAAACCTATCAGAGTTGTTCTGTCTCAAGCCAAAGAAAGGAAATTTGGGGGAATTTTCCTCAAGTATAAATTTCCATATATGCTCGGTGACTATGAAAAATAAATATACCTTTAGATTATTACAGATATATAGGTATAAGCGCATACAGTCATAAAAAAATGAACTGTAAAATATGTAACATAGGGCCTGGAACATGGCAAGCACCTGATAAATGTTTGTTATTGCTGTTATCATCATAATCCAAACTGCCAGCTCCTATGGACCTGGCTTCTCTGTGCCGCACACAAGTGCACACACACTCTCCGCAAAGCCCAGCCATCCGGCAGCTTCAGCTCAGGGCTTCCGCTAATGCAGCCTCCCTGACACTGTCACTCTGCCCCCCACAGGGACTCTCCCCACATTCACACATCTGCCTCAGAGCCCCTTGGGGACAGGTGCTGTGCCTTCCTGCTCCTTCCTGGTGTTCCCCCGACAGTTCAGCAGGCAAGCCAGGATGTGCTTGTAGGGAAGGGATGACAGGCCACGGGCCGGGGGCCAGAGCCGGGGCCGGCGGGCCCTCCTACCGGAGGAAGCGGTTGAGGTCACCGTGCCGCATGTATTCAAAGACCATGAGCAGCGGGCGGCCCTCAGTGCAGACGCCGAAGAAGCGCACGATGTGCTGGTGCTGAAGCATGGTGAGCAGCTCAGCCTCGCGCTGGAAGTCCTGCCGGGCGCTCTCGGACACCTCCTTCAGCGCCTGGATGGCAGGGGTCGGGACATCCCTGGGTGGGGGCCCAGCTGGCCCAGCATCCACCCTCAAGTCGTCAACTATGCCAGGTCCCAGCCTCTGCCCTCTCCCTGTCTTGAGTGCCCTGTCCTGGCACGACAGTGCTCTGGGAGGTGGGCCCTAGACCAGCAATGCTTCGTGGCCAGGGTCTCACCTTGACGGCCACTAGCATCTTGTCCTTCTCGGGCAGCAGGTTGTGGCACTCGGCAAGGAAGACCTTCCCAAAGGCACCCTCACCCAGCTCCCACTTGAGCACGATATCTCGGCGCTTGATGTGATGAACACCTGGGAGTGAGGGCTTGCAGGATCAGCCAAGATTCCCAATCTTGGAAGAGGGAAGGGACAGGGGCAAGGACAGGGCTGTCCAGCAGGGTTGTGCTTGGCACAGGGGCGCTTGGCAAGTGGGAGGGTCACACCGAAAGTGAGCCTTCACCAAGTCCCATGACATGATGTGGACATGGGTGGGGGCGGCTGGGAGGAAAGGCTTGTTCAGGCCTGGGGTGGGCAAAGACAGTGACACACAGGAACTTCTTCGCATGCACACACATGTACAAACACACACACACAGGCTCACCCCCACCCTTGACCCAGCCCCTCACAGGCATCACTGAAGTATTGCGGATTCTCAATGATGTGGCCTTGGAGCCCAGAGCCTTTGCCCTCTGTGGGAGACAAGGAGCTGCCACCCAGAGTCATGAAATGCAGGGACATGGCCAATCCGTCCTCTGGAGCCAGCACCGCGGGGCCTGGGAAGGACACAGTCACATGCAGGGGTCACAGCCCAAGCACACACCCTGGCTCCTGCAAGGCTGCAGGGTGCCAGGTGACCCCCCCTCCTAACTTGCACGGGAAGAGTCGAGGAGCTAGGAGGCAAGACAGTCGCAGGGGGAAGGGGAGGCACTCCAGCCATTCTCTGTCTGGCTCCTGTCCAATCCCGGGCCCCGTGGGCCCCCAGAGAACTCCCCCACTGCCCCCCCGCAGGGCTCAGACCTCCCAGATCCACTTAGTGTTTGACTACAGTCCAGCCACCAATTAGCAGCTGCTAGTTCTGAAACTACCCTGGCTTCAGCACTGACACACTCACACTCACGAGTCCTCATATACCCCAAACACCCATTCTCCAGAACCCCATGTGTGCCCAGGCCCTCACACAGAGGACAGAATCTGGAAGAATCAGAAGGAAATAAAGCCAGCAAGACAGAATGACAGCCCCTCAGCAGCCCCTCTACTCACGGTTGATCCCAAACTTGTTCCTGCGTCCACATTTGTTGAGCACAAGAAATGTTGTAGAAAGGAAGAGGCAGGCAAAAACAGCCAGGCCCACGGCCATCGAGACCTGGGGGTATGGGGTGGTTGGATCTCGGGGTCATCCTGAACCCTCAGAGCTCCTCACTAGTAAATTACTTCTCCATCCTGCATAGACGCCCAGAGCCAGGCCCCCACACCTGCCTTCTCCTCCCCTGGGCCCCCGAGTCATGGCTGTGAAGGTGTTGATGGAGCTCAGGCCAGACTACTGCTCTCTGTGCTAGGACTGGAAATGACAGACAGAGGAGCCTCCAGCCCAGCCTGCTGGTCCTAAGTCCTGGACAAGCTTCCACTTCCCATGCTCACCCCAAAAGGAGTCTCATCCTTCTCCACTGGGTCTCCAGAAGTACTGTTGGTATCTGTGGGGACACAGGGTAGAAAGGATAGACTTTGTCACACGTTGTATCTCCTCCACAGACTCCCCACTCTGGCCCCTGCTGAACCCTCAAGGGTCAGGTTAACTGTGCCCCCTGCCCCAGCGGCAGCTCCCAGCTCCAGGGACCAGACAAAACCTGCCCTCTGGCCTGGGCTACTCACCCACTGGCGAGAAGGAGACTGCAGCAGGAGGGAGAAGAGAGAGCGATCACATGGAGGAAAAGAGCAGTGAGTCCCCTTCCCCCTCTGGACTCATCCCTTCATGGGTGGGAGTGGGAAGGGGAGGCAGAGCTGCTCCAGCTGGGCCAGGGATGCCCTGGTTCATGGCCCTCTCTTCGGCCAGCCCTAGTGAAGGGAATAACTCAGGAGTGCAGGACCTCCAGGGCTGGGGAAAGCAGGGGCAAGGAAGCCAGCACAGGGCTAGACACCAGAACTCCAGGCTACTTTCTGTCCGGGACCAGGCCCTCCAACTTCCAGGGTCAGGATCACTGCAGGAAGTGGGCCAGGCCTCCCCGGACACCTGGATCTGCACCCGGTTGGGGCCCAGCGGGTGGGAGCAGGGTTCAGGGTGGCCCTCACACCAGGAATGGGATCCTCAGGGTTGAATTCGAAAGGGTTGTCCATGAAGGCGGCCATGACCCAAGCGGCGGCCTGGCCCAAGGGGTTGGTAGCCAGCAGCGTGTAGTTGCCATTGTTGACGTGGGTGGGCTGGTTGAGGCGCAGGCAGCCGTGGCGCACCGTCTCGTTGGCTGCCAGCTCCAGGAACTCGGTGAAGATGAAGCTGGTCTCGTTGAGCACGGAGCCATTGAAAAGCCAGCGCAGAGAGGGTGTTGGCTGCCCATCCACCGAGAAGGGGATGCACCAGTGGTGCTGCTCCACGGCAGTTTGCAGATGCACGCTGGCCGGGACTGTGGGCCGGAGAGGGGGCAGTGAACGGCAGGAGGCACCCCAGGGGAGGCTGGGGGTGGACAGTCAAAAGGGGGCAAGCCTAAGAGAAACTGATCAGCGGGCCCCAAGAAACTCACCAGGAGAGATGCTTCGAAGAAGCCGACAGTAAGTCTTAAATAAATCAGGTGACAGGAGTATAAAATTCAGAAGCTTAAAGAATTTAAGTGGTGGGTTTAAAGTAAATAAGTAACAGTCCTAGAGAAGTAGGGTTCCAGCTTATGAAAATTAGACATGGAGTCTTTTGGATGAGGGAATCCAGAAAAACTTGGTGTAGTCAAGCTTAAGGGGATCTGGAAGGGGCCTAAAAGATCAAACAAGCAAATATATATATATATATATATATTTTTAAACTTTTTGGGAAAAGATATGGGTTTGAAATAGATCCAACCTGAAAGAAGCAAAAGACCTTCAATAATAGAAAAAATATATATATATATGTACACACACACACACATGGGGTTTCTCAGTGGAAAAGAACTGGGTAAAGCACTACTGCTAAAGAATCCACCTGCCAGTGCAGGAGACGTAAGAGACCTAGGTTCGATCTCCAGGTTGGGAAGTTCCCCTGGAGAAGGAAATGGCAACCCACTCCAGGATTCTTGCCTGGAAAGTTCCATGGACAGAGGAGCCTACATATACACAATTGACACTGGAATTCCGGCCAGCATTCATGCAGTGGAATACTATTCAGCAGTGAAATGAATGAACTAATTGTTACTCCAATTAGCATGAATGAATCTTACAAATATAATGTAAAGCAGAAGAAATTAGACACAAAATAATATATGAGGTATGATTCCATTTATATAATGTACAGGAAAAGACAAAACTCAACCATGCTGATAGGGAAGCATATGTGTGTAAAATTATTTTTAAAAGCAAAGAGATGATTGTCACAAAAGTCAGAATGGGGTGGAGGAGAAGGATTCTGAATGGGGAAAAGGGGGGATCTTCTGAAGTGTCTGTAAGCCTAATTATTGTTTAAAGTGTATATATCTTATGTACATATCTATGTATATTATGTTTCCCAAGAAAAGAAGAAAAACTTATACAATGTAGAAGATTTTAAATAACTTATTGGCAGACCTAGAGAAATTAGGCAGTGAACCTAATGAGAAACTTGCATGGAGAATTTCTTCTTTTAAAACTAGGAAGTAGGGCGAAAGTCCTACAGAGGAATGAACATGAAGAAATAGAGGGGAGCAGAGAGAACGGATGTAGCTGGTGTTGAGGGCCTCAGGTAGCAAGACTTGGGCAGGGGGCCAAAAGGAAATCTCTCTCCATCCCTCTGGCCTTGATGAGCCCCCAGGACTTCCCTCAAAGGACCAGGTTTTCATGGGAATCTGGAAACAGCTGGGAGGGAGCAGCTGTGGACACACATACATCCCACCCCTTCCCTGCAGCCCCCAACCCTCACATCCTCTTTTCAGGGAAGAAGGGACAGGGGTGGATGTAGAGGCAGTCACTGGCACTCACAGGAGACATTGACTTGGACGGAGACTTCAGTCCGGCCCACATCATTCTCCGCCCAGCACGTCACGTTCTTCCTATTGAGGTCACTGGTGACATTGGCCAGGGTCAGCCCCAAGGACGGCAGACTCCCAGATTGCTGGGTCAGAGAAAAAAGGGGGAAATTAAGAAGAGCTTCAGCTGGCTTGGGGCTGGAGGCAGCTGGGCAGGGGTGGGGGTCAGAGCTGATGTCTTTGGGAAACCCCTCTGGCTCCAGGTGGAAAAGAGAGGGAGGGATGGGAAGGGAAGAGGTGTGGGAGAGAATATGGCAGAGAATGGTGCTCCTTCAGAGCTTGTTTGCACCTTCTCCTGGATCAACAGAACACAACCAATAACCTCAAAATAGGCGCAAAGTCTCCCAAACCATAAAACCACCCATCTGAAAGCTGAATACCTGTCACAAATCCCAAGTATAGAAATATACACAACCAATTGGAAAATCAGCTAGGATCTCACCACCTACTCATTCTTGTTTAACACATAATTCTAAGAAATTTAGTCTCAGCCCAAGGAAGATCAAAAACAAAGAGATGGTGCTGATAACAGGACAGCAGTTAGAAGCAACAGCAGACCCGTGTGAATACCTTTAGCAGATGGAAAAAGAGAGTGAAGTTAGAGAGAAGCTAAGTGACTTGGTTCTGAATCATCATCGAAAGATTGACTCAGATTCAGATTGTCTTCCTGAGACATCACAGAGGTTATATGCCCTAAGACAATTTTTAATCTTGCTGAACCAAGATTTTCTTATTTTGTAAACTGAGGAGGTAGACAAAATGATCTTTTGACATTTTAGAAAGCTATTTTCATAAAATGATGAAAATAAATGAAGTAGTGGACAAATCTGATTTTTCTGGAAATTTCGTAAATGTGGAATCCCTTGAATAAATGCCAGGGAAGGTGAAGTTTCTCTGGGCTTCGATTGGAATATGTGAGTTCAAAGATTCCAGAAGCACTGTCTAGCCTCTTGTTCCAGCCACTTGAAGGGAAAGCCCTGCCCTAAGCATCTCTCAGCTGTTGCATCTCCTCCAAGTCACCCTGGAATATGGTATCTCATGAACTCTTCCCTTTGAGCTGTTCTACCACTCTCCTGATGGTGACCTGATGGGGACCAGCCTCCCCTCCCCTCTGTTTAAGCTAGGGGATGGCTTTTCTACAGGAAGTCTCCAGAAGACAGAAGTGAAGCTCCCAAAGAGAACAGCAAAAATCTGGAATTTCTCCAAACACATAGCTCATCAAAGGTCTCTCCACAGATGGTCATGGCTAGCCTCCTGCTTCTGCTTTGTCCCCTTTTCCATCATTCAGTCTTGGAGGCTCTGATCTATGGGACAGGTGGGCCCGCTCGTTGGTCAGTGGTCCCCCTACTGTATCTAGACCTCCTGCTCAGAGCTCCAGTGATTCCTCCTTCAATATTGTTTCAGGTTGTTGTTGTTGTTGCTTAGTTGCTATGTCTGACTCTTTGCAACCCCATGGACTGTAGGCTGCCAGTCCCTCTCTGTCTGTGGGATTTCACAGGCAAGAGTACTGGAGGGGGTTGTCATTCCAGTCTCCAGGGGATCTTCCAGACCCAGGGATTGAATCCGCTTCTCCTGCTTGGTAGGCAGATTCTTTACCACTGAGCCATTTGGGAAGCCCAGGGGACCACCAGCAATTCTGGGGTTGATTCCCTTTCCAAAGCGAGGGCCTTCAAACTAGACACCACATCCTGCTTTCACTGGCCCAACTCCTTCCAGGGACTGGACTCTGTGTGTCCACCCACACGGGGCCAGCTTTTGGGTGGGCACAGCTCAATGTCATCCCCTGCTGACCTTGTCCATGAAACCTCCTGAGTCAGTTATGGCTACTCTTGGCTGCCTGTTGCCAGGCTAAGGACAAAGGGCAGGATCTGGGAAGATGCCCAAACTGGATAAGAGAGCAAGAGGCCAGCAAGTGCCCAGAGGCAGGAGAACACCTGGAGGCCTTCATGTCCATCTCCTCAGCTGACAGATAAGAAAACCAAAATGCAGGCGGATTGGGGGATTTTTCCAAAAGTCACTCCAAGAATTAATTAGTGAGAGAGCTGAAACCAGAACTGTGCCTCCCTTACTAATATGCTCATCACACACCCAAGAGGATGCTGCTTCTGGATTCTCTAGAAAATGACCAGAAGGCCCTGAAGAACTGGCCTGGGTACAAGACCACAGATGTTGCTCCCTCTTCTTGGTTCTCAGTGTCCTTACCTAGAAAGGTGGATTGGAGAGCTGGTGTGTTGGGTTCCCTGGGTCAACTCCAATATGGGAGGGCTCTGTGACCCTCTCTCTTTGCAGCCAGCATGTCTTCCCCAGAGTGGGGACCTAAGTTCTAGCTGATCAGTGGAGCCTGAGGTCCCTGCTGGACCAAGATATGCCCTGAGGGCATGTGGTGTGCCTATAGCTACCCAATAGCACAAGCTTGAGTCCCAAGGGTTTAAACCATCTCAGTCCATCTCTCATCCTTTATGTGCTTCTTATTTGCCTTTTCTCTCTTTCCCTGTGCTCGGGTGCATCAGGAGGCAGGCATGGGGGTAGGGACAGTGGAGGGCTTCTCACCATCACTGTGGCTGACCCTTCCAGCTCCGTGAGGATCCAGCCAGCCTGCTCCAAGTCCTGCCCCTCCACCTGGCACTGCAGCAACACGTCGGCCCCCACATCCACGGAAGCATTGGACATCTGGATCTTCAGTGTGGGCTCACCTGGTGCCCGAGGGGTGTTAGAGCTGGGAGAGGCCTCCAAATCCTGGCTGGGGACACTGATCCTCCCCCCGCCCTCCCCAGTGACCCTGCCCCTCAGCCTTCAGTTTCCCCCAGCTCTCTCCCCCAGTGTCCCCTTCAGGGCTCGCCCCCTGAGCCCTGCCCAATGCCCCCGCCCCAGGGTGCCCCTCTTCCCTAGCCCCTCACTCCTCCTGCAGCACCTACCACAGCTGGCATTGGACATGAGGGCAAGGGGCCCCTGCCCGGGACACTGCAGCTTCTGTTCCCAGACTCCTCCCCGCCCCTCCTCCTCCCAGCGCTGCAGCCAGAGGAGGGCACAGGAACAGTGCAGGGGGTTCCCCGACAGGACTCTGGTGGGCGTGGGGGAAGAGAGAGAGTCGGGGGGAAGGGCAGATGTGAAGGAAGGTCTACAGCAAGAGGGAGTGCAGTTAGATCGCAGGGTGGACTGTCTAGAGGTGAAGGAGTGAGGACATGGGAGAAGTTCCTCTCATGGACCCCCTTCACGAGACATTGAAAGAAACAGAATGCCAAAAATCAAAGACAGCCAGCTACAGGCTATACAGAATTGCCCCACCCAGGCTCCCCAGGGTGGCAAGCCAGGTAAGGGCTCCAAGTAGGGTGGCAAGGCAGGAAGCGCACTCACTGCTTTCCGGAGTGACCCAAAGGCCTTAGGTGCCCACCAAACACATCCCACTGCTGTCCACCCACCCCATGAGCTTGGTGTGCTAGGAATGTGGACAGATACATCCTTGTGCACAGGCCCAGAGAACCGTGCCAGCCCCCAGCCCTGAGAACACACAGAGGACCTGTCGCCCAGGCCAGCTCTCCACGACCCCCCACCCCAAATGCGCCCAGGGCAATACTCCCCTCATTGGCTGCAGGGACCCACAGCCTCTGCTTTGATGGGGGGGTGGGAGATTCACAGACATGCGTATGGGCAGCCAAACATACCATCTCCACAGAGAACCCCCTACCCGCCCAACAGTTCCACACAGACGTGGTGACATGCCTTCACAGAGACGAACACTCGAGGGCCCACACAGAACACACACACACACTTGGTGCCCTTGCCCCTGGAAACTCCCACACTCACAGTTCCTGTAAGGAGAGGCCCTGGACCGTTTTCCAGGAGAGAGACTCCAGAGCGTTGAAGGAGAGATTCCTGCAGGAGTTGAGACAGAGCAGACAGACCCCTTGAGCGACCCGACCTCGCTCTGACCCAGTGTGAGCGAGGGGAGGAGCCAGGAGGAAGTTGACATCTGGCAATGCCTGTGGCCAGGCATTGGGGTGGGGGCTCTTTGAGTCCCATCTTCTCCCTGGGACAACAAGGGTTAAGCCCACTTAACCCCCTCCCAGACCCCAGGGAGGAGGGGGTCTGAAGGAACAGCCGCTCCCCCTCCCCCACCCTTGGCCCCAGCTGGCAAAGTGCTGAGGCCCCAGCTGGGGGCAGGGGCTCCATCTGTGCTCCCACTGAGCCCAGGACGGGGCCAGAGGAGGAGGGGAGGGTGGGCTCCCACACGCTTGCCCTCTGCCTCGGAACTCAGAGTCCTTCCTCAGGTCCCTCCCCACTCCTTCCTTCCCCTCCTCAAGGCCGAAGGAAAGGGACCCCAGGCCCACAGCTCCTAGTTGTAGAGAAGGAGAAAATGAGTATTTCAGCGAGTGGCCGGCTCCAGGACGCTGTGTCCTGCACTGGGCTGCCACACCTAGGACCGTGGGCTTCTGAGGCGCCTGCCCTGACCCTTCTCCTTGCCTTCCTGTCTTTTGGTGGGTGGGGGCTGAGCTGGAGTAGCCTCTCTACAGGGATCAGCAGGACTAAAATGGGTACCAGGCAGAGCCAAGTGTACTTCTGTCCTGCCACTTGCAGTTATATGACCTCAGCCCAGAAACTTAACCTGGCTGATTCTCTGAATCCTCATCTACAAAATGGGGATAATACTACCTTTCCCACCAGGCTAATGGTGAAGATTCACTGACAATAGTATTGTGAGGCATCACTGAGTAAGCATTTTTTAACCGAAGCCCCCACACCTAGTCAGGGAGGTAACATCACCTTATCCTGTCGTTGTTGCTAAATCACAGGACACAACAGAGTCCCCAGCACAACTTTGTGAGTCACAGGCTCCCACCACACTTCCCATCTCCCCACTTGCCCGAGGTGGGAAGGAGGAGCTGAACTCCAATCCTCAGGAGGCCAGGGGATGGTTTACCAGGGACTCTAAGGGTCTTGCCTTTGGAGATCTCTCCTGACCACGCCCCCTTCTCTACAAAAGGGGTACCTGTGACTCCCAGGGGAGTGTGCCAAGTGATTGATCTGACCCCCCAGCTCCCAGCACATCCCAGGGGTCAGGAAATGGTTGGGAGACAGAGTCCCGGTCAGAACGCAGGGTCCCGCTCCTGATCCTTGCCCCCTTTGGACTGCTGTGTGTCTGAACCCCGGGAAGAAAACCAAGGCAGGCACCTCTGAGAAGTGTCCTGCCGCATGACGCATGGAAGCGAGACAGCAAGCAGGACCTTCTACTTGGCAGGGGTGAGAGCTGAGAGGATCACCATCCCTGAAGTGGATGAGAAAAAGGCCCAGGAGAATGGGTGGGATGACTTCCCTGATCAGGCTGGGGCCGTCCTCAGAACAGTGCCCTGGGGAGGGCCAAGCCCATTAGCCGCCCAAGCCTAGGTGTCTCCCCAGCCCGCCCTGCCCAGCCCCGGTCACTCACAGTCGACTGAGCCGCGGAGTGAAATGGAAGGCATCTGGCGCCACAAAACGGAGACCACTCTTCACGATGGTGCTGGGGAGGGCACAGCACGATTAACACTGAGGGGAACAGTTACCTGGGCCCCCACTCTCCACCCATGCCAGCCCCTCAGTCTCTAGTGCTGAGCCCTGGACCTCTCCCCACCCCCCCAAACACTTCCTTGGCAACCCTGGACCCCTGAGGCCACCAAGCTCTCTGACCAGCCAGCCCCTCAGTCCTCAGCCACCCAGGTACACCAGGCCCCTAGCACCCTTGGTCTTAGCACCCTCCCTGACCCTCTGGTCCCCCAGGCCCTGTGTGGAGCCCCTCACAGTTTCCTCAGCTCCCCCAGGCCCCTCAGGTCACTGAGCTTCAGCTGCTGCAGATGCTGCTGGTTCTCGATGTAGCTGTGGGAAGACGGGATGGGAATGACAGGGGTCCAGGCCCACACTCAAGTCCCCACACCCACCTGCCCCTGCCTCCCAACCACAGGCACCCACATTCACCTGCAGGCACCCAGTCACACAGAGACCTGTTTACACACGTACACACGCACAGGCAGGCCCCCATACACGCATCCACATATGCACAGAGACCCACGGCCTCACACAGTCGCACAGTCCCATGCCTGTATCCTCACACTATCACACACGCATGCTCTCACACACTCAAGCACACACACACAGAGATGTGTAAAGATATACAGAGACACACCTCCTCACATACACCAGCATAGGAATGCGTGAACCCACAGATGTCCCCGTGTGCACCCTGACACTCTCCCATATAGACACACATAGCTCACGCATGCACACACATGTACAGCATGTGAGAATATGTGGGCATTTCTCACATGCATAGACACACAGGAGTCCATTTGCAGCCTGGCATTCTGCTTTTAAACACAGAGCCTCTCCGGCACATGCTCAGCGATGGGGGGTCATCACACACTTGCTTCCACGAAGGGCCTGTGTTCATCACTGCCACTGCCCCACCCAGCACAAAGGCAGGCCTGGGGCCATGAAAACACGCGCTCCCAAACACACCCGCTCAGAGACCACTGTCTCAGCTCCCCCATACTACTGGGCATGCGTTCGAGAGCACCCACGAGCACACACACACCACCCTCTCCCCCTCAAAGCCACTGGCCTCTCCCCACACTCAAGTATAAACCCCTCCATTCTCCGCTCCCCCCACCCTGACATCTTTCAGCAAAGCAAGTGACAGGCATACAGGCTGTCAGTCAAGGACCCCTGGAGCCCCTCCCTGCCCCAGGAGAGACCCGGGGAGGAGAAAGGGGCCAAGAGAGAAGGGAGTCAGAGTTGGGAACAGTGCAGAGGCATCAACTGGCTGTCTCACGCAGTGAGAGAGCAATGGGAAGGCTGGGGGGGCAGGGGGTATGCAGAAAACAAAGAGATAGCAAACCAGAGACACCAAGGGAGAGGAACTGACAGGACGAGACTGGCAGAGAGACAGAGACAGACAAGGAGAAAGACAGATAAGAAAAGGGAGACAGAGAGACAGAGAGATAAGCGCAGAGAGCCAGAGAAAGCAAGATAGGGGGAAGAGAAAGAAAGAAGCAAAAGCGGCATGCAGGGCTAGGGGTTTCTGTTGCCCTGGGGCCCTGCCCAGCTTCTGGATCTCACACGCCAGGGAGTTTCTGAGAAGTCAGCTGCCCTTGCAGGGGCACGTCATGTCCCCCCCACAACGCCCCCCACCCCCGCCACACACACAGGGGCTCCTGACTCACTGCCTGTTCTCAGAACTCTCTCCCTCTACCCTCTGCTTTCCTCAACCTGTGGGAACCAGGACCAGCCTGAATGATCACCCCCCACACACATACACACACTGCCAGCCCTTCCCAGACTTGGTCCCTGGAGGACACTCAGGTGTCAGGTCATCTGTCCCCTGAGGTCTAGGGAGTAAATTCCAGTGACTCTGAGAGTTGGTCCCTATCCTACCCGCTCACCCCCCAGCTCCTGCCAAGAGAACCTAGAGGTGTAGGGACCTCAGAAGGGGGTGAGGGGCCTGGGGAGGGAGTGAGAAGGTAGGGTGGCCAAGTATGTGCAAACTGTCAGGCAGCGTGCTCAAAGCTGCCTTATTCGTTTGGATTCATAATCAATCTGTCTATTTGAGTCCATTATCTCCTCGTTAGCTCTGCGGGTGAAGAAGGAGGAGGGGACCTTGCAGATGGAGGCAGGGGTTAGACTGCTGCCCCACCCAGAGGGACAGCTCCACTCACACCCTGCGTGGCTTCCAGCCCCCAGCCCCGACCTGTCCACACTCCCCACTCCCACTTCCCCACTGCTGGACCCACTAGGGGCTTGAAAGGGAATCAGGAAAAGAGAGTGCTGATGGGGAACAGTCAAGAGCCTTGACCCTGCTTTGAAGACCCAGAGTGATAAATACACAGGACTGGGGGTGGCAGTCTGGACTTCATGCCTCCCTCCCAACATGCAGAAACCTAGGTCCAGACCAAGACAAGGCCATCTCTCCTCCTGGCCTCCCTAGGGCCATTAGGGAGCAAGATTGAGTACCTTCCCATTAATTACCACAAGATACCCGAGTAACTCAGTGCCAATTATCGTAGGCTGCTCAAGTCACTTCCAGACATTGATGGCCCCTGCCACAGATACCTTTTAGGCTATTACTGCATGAGGCCAGGGTTCCTTGATCACTGTCTAACCCCAGGCCTAATAGTAGGATATTCTAGCAGGTCCTTTCTTCTTCTAGAAGTCTTGCTGGCCCCAGCAGCTACACAGAATACTCAAGTATTTTCCAGACACCATCATATGATGCTTGAGTATCTCTAAGCCAATTATTATAGAATACTCCCATAGGTTTCACCAGCTGCTAAAAAAGTACTTGAGTATTTTGTAACCAATTAATGCAGGATGTCAGAGTACTGCAAATGTTGGTGATTCCTCCCAGTTTCAGGTCTGGAAGGGAGGAGAATCTCTCAGCAAGGGTCCTGTCTTCCTACCCAAAGTAGGGAGAAAAGGGTGGTGAAGGAGATGGGGATGGGGAGAGGGGAGCTTGGAGGGGCTCTCATTTCCTACCTCCAGATCAAGCCATGGTGGGGAGGAGAGATGGTGGAAATGGAGAGAGGAGAGCTCAACCACCAAGCTATAGCCCCTCAGCACCTCCCACCTATTTCAGTTCAATATCCAATTCCAGAGAGAAGAGATGACTTTGCCTGGTCATGACAAGGAAGGGGGTAAGGGCGGATTTATTCCTGGGAAAGGAAAATGGTAAGGGTACCAAACTGGGGGTGGGGAATGTTTTCTGTAGATAACCACCCCCTGCGTAGGGCAGAGGGTGGGCTCCTGGCTGAGCTCCAGAAGGCGGCTTCTAGAAGGCTGGGCTCTCTCGGATCTGGTCCACAGAGAGCACTCCTCGAAGCTACCACCTAAGCTGCGCTGAGCCCAGCGTCCAGGCAGTAACCGCGGAGGCTGTCAGGGCAGCAGAAGAAAACCAAGGCACAGCCGAGACTTGCGTGTTATCAGTCTCCCGCCGCATCCGCCCCTCCTGACCTAGCACTCAAGCGGTGAGTCCGCGCCCACGGGGCACGGCTATGCCCGCCTGTCCCCGCGCCCCCTGGCTCGCCAGACACTCACAGCTCCGTCAGGTTCTCGGCGCCTGGCAGGTGGCGGAGGTTATCCAGGGCCCCCGGGCGGGTGCAGCGCAGCCCTGAAGGGCCGTGGGGGCAGCAGACATCCGGGCAGGATGCAGCGCCCGCAGATGCCAGCATCAACCAGGCCAGCAGGCTTCCCGGCCCCGTAGCCCGGAGGTGCCAGCCAGGTTGCCCGTGCCGTCCGCCTCGCAGCATCGCGACGGCGCCCGCCTCGTCGCGGCCCGGCAGCCGTCTGTGAGCTTGCAGCAGCCGCTGCCGGGCCTCCCCCGACATGTGCGCTGGGCGGTGTTAAGGACCAGCCGCCAGGAAAGGGCGGAGCCAGAGGCCCCCGCCCGGCCTCGCCCCGCCCCTTCTGTCTCCAACCCCGCCCTCTCCTCTTCTAAATCGCAAACTCTGCCCCAACTCTTTTCCGAGGCCCCCTGCGCCAGCCCACTCCCCCAAGACCCCCCCCCCCAGCTCCAGTAGATGCTGAGGGGCAGCCTCAGAAAACCTCAGAGGTGTCTGCTGGGAACGGGGAGACTGGGAAGTTGATGCATTATTTTTCCCAGCCTAAAGCCGCTGCATTTAGCGGGGAGGGGAGACGACTGAGCTTGGAAACGGTGGTAGCCCAGGTCATCCTAGCCAGCCCCCGGCCTCAGATCTCACTACGCATGGTGCGCGTACCTGAGGAACTGTGCATGTCACTTGGGATAAATTAGGGGAAATACTCCCTAATACTTCGAAAGAAATGGGGAGGGACTCCCCCAAAACCAAACGCAGGATCTGGAGAAGGAAAAACAGAAGAGACAGAAAGCGACGGTGTCGCCCCCCAACAGCCGGAGACTGGAGACACGGGAACAGAGACGCCGATTTCCAGGAGAGGCCACAGGGTGGCGCTGGCAGCCCGCGCGCGAGGGGTGAGCTCCTCCGGAGTTGGGTGGGGGGGGGGCGCGGTCTCCAGCCCCCCACTGGGCTGTGCCTGGCGACCCAGCGTCAGCCACTGACCCGGGCCAGCCAGCGCTGGCCCCCAGGCAGGGTAGGGCCAAGCTGGGCTGGGCAGGCATCGATCGCCGCTCTGACAAGAGCATCGATTTCTGCGCGGAGAAATTAATAGATCTTCTCTTAGCTCCTCGGATTCGGGAGCCGCCCGCGGGCAGAGCTGGGGACACGTCGGTCCAGAGAGGCCGTGCACTCGGAAAGCCTCTGGTCCCCAGCACCAGCCAGAGGGCGGGTCCTAGCCCCTTCACCCCGCGGGCCTCATGCCTGGGAAAGGGGAAGTAAGCGGGGAACCCACGAAGGAAGCCCTCCGAGTGGAGAGTTTGGGAGTTCTGGCCCCCACCAGGGCCCCAGAACACATCTTCACCCCAGTTCCCCAAGACAGAGACAGAGACCGACCCACCGAGCAGCCCGAATTCAGGAAGGTGACGAGACAGAGGCGGAGCCCACGGGGTGATTGCCCTTTCCACGAAGATTTTGGTTGGAACCAAGGGACTTAACTGGGACAGAGCCTCGCGCCAAAAGCCTCCTAAGGAGGCTGCGAGGGCCTCGGAGAAGCGAAGGGCTTGGCTATTCCGGAGACGGGTCGTATAACCGCCAGGTTTCGAGCTCAGTTAGTTACCCCGCAGATGTCAAGGCAGCGGGTGGCAGAACTCAGAACCACCCGTTCCCCGGGGGTGGGGGCTGCTTCCTGCCGCTCGGGCTAGCGGTGCACCCCACCTGGGAGAAATCCTCAGGGGCGGGGGTGGAGGGACCCATCGCAGCTGCAGCGGGGTTGGGGGAAGCTCTGTCCCCATCCCCCTGTATTTTGGCCTTATTTCCCCAACAGACCTGTCCACCCTTGAGTTGTCATGCTAAATATTTTGGCTTGGCGGGAGAGGCGGAGAGAGCCGAGAGGTCCCAGTAAACCAATCCGTTGGGTCTGGGGCGGGGAAGCGGGAGCTGGGCGCGGCCGCTGAGTGCCGCCCTGGGAGATACCGCGGCAGCGCGGCCAGCTGGAGCTGGGGAGCCGAGCGCGCCCGGAGGGATCCGGGGAGACTCTCCCGGGAGAGTCCCGCGTGCCCCGGGACCCCCGCTGCTCTCCTCTGCCTGTTCCCCGGGCTTCTGACCCCGCCCTCGGGGCTAACCAGGCCCCTGGCGCTGTCTTTTGCTCAGCACACCCTGTGTGACTTTTTCCCCTGGAAGCCTGCGTCTCCCGGTTGCTGTCTGCATCTCCGTCTCATCTCTCTGTCTCCGGGTTCACATTGAGTCTGGCTCCAGCGGCCTGTCACTGTCTGTGTCTCGGTGGCTCTCATTACTTCTTTTCTGTCTCCTGCCTTCTCTGTGCAGGATTCTTTGTCGTTCTGCCCCTTCCCTTTCCTTTCCCTCTGAGGCCTGCATCTGTGTCCCTTAGGACCCGTCAGACCCTTCTGCTCCCTGGAGCCGTCGGGAGAGGAGCCAGGACTGGCACAAGACAGGACTAGGACAATGGCAGTGCCCAGTCTGTGGCCATGGGTAGCCTGCCTGCTTGCAATCCTCCTCTCCTTGGGATTTGGCCTGGACACGAGAGAGGGTGAGTCCCCAGCCCTGTCTCCCGGAGCCCCATCTCCCTCCCAGCAGACTGGGAGGCCAAACACTGAATTTCTACCCAGAACGCATCTATTTCCCTACTGTGACATGAAGACTGGGGGTAGCTCTCAGAAGGACTTCCCACCAGGGAAAGCAGTCAGTTTCCCACGTTAAGGGTGTTTTCCTCTCAGTTCCCTGGGAAATGAGAAGGTCCTTGAAACAGATGGATGGATAGATGTCCTCCATTTCTGCTTATGAAACAGTGATCCTAGTAAAGCCTAAATGAGAACCAAAATGGGAGGAGGGGTAGTCTTAGAGGTCATTTCTGGAACCGCTGAATGGGAAAGGGGGCCAGGAAGGGAAGGAGCTGAGAACTAGGCACCATGAAGTCACTGAACCCACTGAAGCTCAGAGAACTGAAAGGTCAAGCTAGACTGACGTCCTGAACTCCTGTCTCTGGATCCTGTCCTGTGTCCCCCACTTTGAGGGCCCATCCACTGGGCTAGGGAGCTGCTTTAAATTAGTCCCCAGGCTAAACACTGTGTAGTTTTGGGGGGTGGGACCACGTAGACGAAGTGGTTCTCATGGGGGTGCTGGGGACTTGGCAAGAAGAGGAAAAAATGCTGAGAGTGGAAGATTCAGAGGCAGGAGTAAGAGATGTCCTTCTCCCCAAATCCACCATTCCCTTCCAGGCTGAGGGAGCTCAGGAATCCAGTGCTCTGTGCCTCAGGGGTCACGTGATGCCCTCAGACTGGGGGCTTCCAGGGGCAGAGCAGAGTCTCCCTTTGAGACTCTGTAGAGACAGAGGGGTGATGTGAATGGGTTGGGGTACGGAGTCCCCAGAAGACTGCTGGCCCCAGAGGCACTGCCTGCAAGGCATAGCCCCACCGCCTGCACCCCTCCCCTGCTCCACTGCTGTGCCAGAACAGGGCATAGCAGATGCCAGCCAGGGGCACAGTTGTCAGGACAGGAGCACGCCCCTGGGATGTGGGGGAGGGAAGTGTTTGGTCAGGGGACCCAGATGTCTGGTTCCCAGTGCAGCTCTGCACAGGGCCATGTCCGGAGGGGAGGCAGGCAGGGGTTAACCTGTGAAGCTCGGTAGATTTGTTTTTCCAAATGACTCCCATCAGGGGAGCCCTAGAGAGGCCAGGGCATGATGGGAAGTGGCATGTGGGCTCCTGAAAGAACCCCCCATCTGCCTGCAGAGCCTGATTGGCCTTTGCCGAGAGGGGCTAGAAGTGTTTTCTCATCCCCCTCTCCTCGTGTGTGTGCCTGTGTACCTGCCAGTACTCAGACACACACGGTTGCTGGGTAGAGCTGAGCACAGGGACCACTAATGACACCAGGGAGAAGGCATGAAGAAGCCAGCCTGGCCTGCCCACCCCTTTAAAACATCAGGGGATGGGCCTGGGTATCTAAGATGCCTGCCATGTTGCTTGAAGGCTGGGTAGGAGGGGAGGGAGTGGACGCTAGAGACGTTAGCAGGACTTGACTAGCAAACCAAAAGATTCAGACCTGAATCTTCTGAGTGAGGACCATGGGAAGTATCCCTGGGAGAAGTGAGTGCGGGAACCAGGTATCCAGCCTATTAGGGGAACTGTCCTAGGTGACTTGGGGAAAGAAAGAAAAATGGGGCCAGGGTCCTGGGACCCGAAAAATCCAAACACACCCAGTTCCCTGAGGGAGGAATAGACTTGGGATCCAGATGCCATCGATTCAACTCACAACCCCTGAGTGCCCAGTGCTTCCTGCCCTGATCTTGGCACCATGGTGACTGACAAGGGCCCCAACCACAGGAGAGTCCCTCCTTGGAAGTGGTGACTGAGAGACAGAAAGCAGTGTTGGGCAATACCCCAGGTGTTCTGGAGTGAGCGCTGGACTAAGTGTAGCTGAGCCTGAAGGGGACGTGATTAACTCAGGGTCAGAGGGTCAGGCAGGGGGGCTTGACCTGAGGTTCTCAGGACAAGAACTGAGGAGTTAACAGGCCGAGGAACTCTTCTAAGATATTAGTGGGGCCCAGTTTATCAACGTCCTGGAATGTCAGGCTGAAGAATTTAAACTTGAACTTTTGGCAATGGGGAGCCATGGATGGAATGGTCCTTTGAGAGTAAACAGATGCTAGGACCAAGGTTCTAGCTTCCTTAGGCCTGGGCGAGAAGGGGAGGGTATGAAGCTCAGACTATTGCTTCTCAGTCACAGAGTTCATTCATTCATTCCTTCATCAAATATTTACTGAGCACCAATTTTGTGCCAAGCACTATATCAGGCACCAAGGACACAGCAATGAATTACATGATGATCCCTGCCCTTCTAGAGCTTACAATAAACAAAATAAATAAGTTGTATATTAGCCAGTGTTAAGCATTTGAAGAAAAACTAAGAGGAAAGGGAATAGGAGGTAACAGAGTGATCAGAGAAGTCCTCACTGAGAAAGTGACATCTGAGCAAAGACTTCAAAGAGGTGAAGAGCCCTTCAGAGGGAAGAGTGTTCTAGCCAGAGGGAGCCGAAAGTGCAAAGACCCCAAGGCAGCAGCTTGGCAGGCTTGTTTGAGGAACCGCAAGAGAGCGGGTGTCTGAAGAAGAGGGGAAAGGGGGATGAAGGGGGTGAGGTGCGGAGGCCCTGTGGCTGTGCTAAGGACTTCAGCTTTTCATCAGTGAGATGGAGGCCACTGGGGTGTTGTGAGCAGCAGAGGCGTGTGATCCGACTTGTGTGATGCATTTCCACTCTGGCTGTGGAACGGAGGGCAGAAGAGAGAGGGGAGAGGGCGGAACTGGGGAGACCATTTAGGAAGCTATTACTGTAGAGTCAGGAGAAGATGACGGTGAAAGCAGTCAAGGTGGTTCTGGGTATATTTTAAAGGTGGAGCTCACAGGGTGTGGGGGTTGGAGAAGGAAAGGAATCATGAAGGCTTTTGCTTTGGACTCTGACTGCAAGAAGGAAGCTGCAGTCAACTGAGAAGGGGATGTGAATTTGGGATGGAAGGTCGGGGGCTCACTTTTGCCCAGGTGGGCTCCTCTGGTGGGGATCCTCTAAGATGCGGATGAAGCCTCTGAGGCCCAGAGAGGAGGTTCCCCCCACACCCACAGCAGAGCCTGACTCTGCCTTAATGTCCCCTCCCAGTGTGGTTCCCTCCTCCCCAGCTGCCTGGGCAGGAGGGCATGCTTGGCCCAAGCTGTACTGATGGTTACCTGCCGCTTGTACCCACAGTGTGCCCCAGCCTGGACATCCGCTCAGAGGTGGCAGAGCTGCGGCGGCTGGAAAACTGCAGTGTGGTGGAGGGCCACCTTCAGATCCTGCTCATGTTCACAGCCACTGGTGAGGACTTCCGTGGCCTCAGCTTCCCACGCCTCACCCAGGTCACTGACTACCTGCTGCTCTTCCGGGTCTATGGCCTGGAGAGCCTACGTGACCTCTTCCCCAACCTGGCCGTCATCCGTGGTGCCCGCCTCTTCCTGGGCTACGCGCTGGTCATCTTCGAGATGCCACACATGCGGGATGTGGGGCTGCCAGCACTGGGGGCTGTGCTGCGTGGGGCTGTGCGTGTAGAGAAGAATCAGGAGCTCTGCCATCTCTCCACCATTGACTGGGGTCTGCTGCAGCCTTCACCTGGTGCCAACCACATTGTGGGCAACAAGCTGGGTGAGGAGTGTGCTGATGTGTGCCCCGGCCTGCTGGGCGCCACCGGTGAGCCCTGTGCCAGGACCACCTTCAGCGGGCACACTGACTACAGGTGCTGGACCTCCAGTCACTGCCAGAAAGGTGGGCATTGGCACAGAATAAGGCCAGGGAGCACAGGGAGGGCAGAGGCAGATAGCGCTGGGCAACTGTAAGATGGTATGTGTCAGTTCTTTGCTGACACTATTTATTTTAACCTTCATTCATCCTATGAGGGAGATACTGTCTTTATTCCAGTTTTGCAGATGAGGAAACTGAGGTTCAGAAAAGTTAAATAACTGACGTAGCATCAGGTAGTCGAGGGATAGGCACAAGACAGTATCAGGTAGTCAGAGAGACAGTAAAAGAAAGTATAAGTTGAATATGGGGGAGAAGAGAAGCATGAATGGATACCAGGCAGCTGCACAAGAGGCAGTATGAGGCAGAGGTCAAGAGCAAAGCCAACTGTCCTGGGTTCGAATCTCAGCTTTACTACTTACTGGCTATGTTCATTTCACCTCCCTGTGCCTCAATTTCCTCATTTTTAAAATGATCGTAGCATTGTGATGAGGAACAAACTGTTCTGTAAACCATTACAACAGTGCCTGGAACATGGTAACTAGTTCTGTTTCTGGTACAAACGGCTAGTACAGGCTGGCAGTACTGAAATAGGGAGGTTGGGAGCTGGGTGGAAGAAGAAAGGAGGAGGTGACAGATGAAGAACAGGACAGGTGAGGACAAATATGTGATGTGGGATCTTTTATAGGCGGTAAGGTGCCTGGAGGGGAAGCAGAAGGAAAGAGTGGAGAAAAGGAGGGGTGGAATAAGGCAGGGATGGTTGGAGGAGGAGGTGAAGGTTATAGAGGAGGGAAAGGGAACCCTGAGAGGCTGGGAGCAGATCTGGGGTCCCCAAGCTGGGGTTCCTTCCATGCAGCCCCTGGAGGTCAGCTCTCTTCACCCCAGCGCCTCAGCATCAGTACAGAAGAGTAACCAGATCTCTGCTGTATCCACTTGCCCCCACCCCCGATATCTCCCTGTTGGCTGTAAACACAGCTGCTGCATGTCCTCCCTTGTGTATAGTGTCAACATGCCCTGGCTGACCCCTGCCACACGCATTGCTCCCACAGACACATCCAGCTGCCACCGTGCAAAGGAGCCAGACTCCTGGCACCCAGCCCCAACCCCTCCACATCTGCTTGAGGCTACCTTCCTGCCAGAGAAGAGACTGAAGAGGGAGGAGGGATGGGCAGAGGCCTGGATCGAATGACCAGGGATGGCCCCTTCTCCCAGACACTCCCAGGTCCACCTTGCCCTAGTCCTCACTCCTCAAAAGAAGCTGGCTGGTTCACCTTGGCCCCATGCCCGGCGATGATCTGGGCACCAGGCCTAGACAGGACAGCAGGCTGGGGAGCGGAAGCCCTGATAGACAAGGTCACTGCTTGGTCCTGAGTTCCAATACCCCTGACGAGGCGCTGTGGGAGATGGGGAGTCACAGAGAGGGGCCACGGTCTGTATCTTCAAGAGCCCCCATCTGAGGAGGAGTTGGCAACCAGTGTCATCTGAATTGGATGGATTTGGGTGCAGACCAAGAGTGTTAGCCCTTGGGGAGAGGGTGGGGCAGGACCAAGGAGGTGCAAGTAAGGTCTAACGCAGCACTCTGCCCGCAGTGTGCCCCTGTCCCCGTGGGCTGGCCTGCACAGTCAGGGGCGAGTGCTGCCACACCGAATGCCTGGGGGGCTGCAGCCGGCCGGAAGACCCCCGCGCCTGTGTCGCCTGCCGCCACCTCTACTTCCAGGGGGCCTGCCACCGGGCCTGCCCTCCAGGCACCTACCAGCATGAGTCCTGGCGCTGTGTCACAGCAGAGCGCTGTGCCAGCCTGCGCTCTGTGCCTGGCCGCGCCTCCACCTTCGGCATCCACCAGGGTAGTTGTCTGGCCCAGTGCCCTCCAGGCTTCACCCGTAATGACAGCAGGTGAGTGTCGGGTGGGTGGCGGGCACCCTTGGAGCAGTGAGGAGGCCCACACTGGTCCAGGGCTCATGCCACATCCTCTGCTTGCCCCTACTAGCATATTCTGCCACAAATGCGAGGGGCTGTGCCCCAAAGAGTGCAAAGTGGGCACCAAAACCATCGACTCCGTCCAGGCAGCACAGGATCTGGTGGGCTGCACCCACGTGGAGGGGAGCCTCATCCTCAACCTTCGTCAAGGCTGTTAGTGCCTTCCTCCGGGCCACACCCTTCCTCCTGGCCACACCCTTCCTCCTGGCCACACCCCTCCTCCTGGCCACACCCCTCCTCCTGGCCACACCCCTCCTCCTGGCCACACCCTTCCTCCTGGCCACACCCCTTACAACGACCCAGCTAAAGCACCACTTTCCATCATCCTGGGTCCCTGCCCTGAGGGCTCCCTTCCCTGGGCCCCTGGCCAGCTCCCCCACAATGGACCCATCACTTTCCTTGCCCCTGCTCCAGTCCTGTCTTCCCCATCCCCAGATAACCTGGAGCTGGAGCTGCAGCGAAGCCTGGGACTGGTAGAGACCATCACTGGCTTCCTCAAAATCAAGCACTCCTTTGCCCTCGTGTCCCTAGGCTTTTTCAAGAACCTCAAACTTATCCGGGGGGACACCATGGTGGATGGGTAAGGGGTCAGAAATAGTTTTCTCTATTATATCTCCTCCCCAACACTCTCAAAACTGTAGTCAAGTGTGTGGGAACCAGCTTTGCTACTTACTATGTGACTCTGGGTAGGTTAACTTCCCTGGTCCTCAACTTTCTCATCCATTAAATGGGGTTAACATAACACAACCTATTTCTTAGGGCTGTTGAGAATATTACTGAAGCTGTTATGTATAAAGCACTTAAAACAGAGTCTGAAACAAAATATATACAATTACATAAAATTATATTTACATATCACCCTATATGGATTGCCTATAATTGTTGTCATCGGATCCTCATAGCTGCAGAGCAAACTGCCTGGTCTTGAAACCCATTCCTACCTCTACCAGTCGAAGCTTACCCTTAATGTAGCCAGGGTTTTTCAAAATAATGTTTTATCTTATCATCCAGCCAATGGTTTCTCGCATACCCCCCTGGGGTGTCTCCAGTCCAGCTGGAAAGGCATAGCCCCAGGCTGAGTCTTACTCCACCCTGTGTCCCCAAAGCCAGGACAGAGCCTGGCACAGAGCAGATGCTCAGTTAATGTGAGATGCAGGAAGGACGAAAGTGGAAAAACTGTTGACCCCATTTCACTGATGAGAAAAACACAGAAGGTGGGTGACTTGCTGGACATCACACTCCTGGTCAGTGGCACAGAGTGGGTGTGTACAATGCCCATGTGTACCGGTGTGGGTGGGCTGCTATGCGCCCCTCCCCTGTGCCCCCAGCGAAGCCCCTTCAGGAAGAGCCCGTAAGACACACCCTCCCTCGTCCCTTGCGCCCACCTGCCGTGCAGAGCAAGGTCCCCTGGCCTCCCCCAGGAACTACACCTTGTACGTGCTGGATAACCAGAACCTACAGCAGCTGGGTCCCTGGGTGGCTGCAGGGCTCACCATCCCTGTGGGCAAGGTATACTTCGCCTTCAACCCACGCCTCTGCCTGGAGCACATCTACCGCTTGGAGGAGGTGACTGGCACTAAGGGCCGGCAAAACAAGGCTGAGATCAACCCCCGCACCAACGGGGACCGAGCTGCCTGTAAGGCCCGACACCCCAAGCCCTGGCACCTTGGTAGTGAGAGAGGGGACCCCAAGGAACACCCAGACACACACACACACTAAAACACACCAGACACGCTCCCGCGTGGAGGCGACACTTGAAGGGAACGGTGGGATAAGTTCTCTTCAGAGGCCACGTTAGGGGCAGGATGCTGCGGGGTCAGGGTGGGGGCTTGGGAGTAGGTGGCTCAAGCAGGTGCCCTCAACATGGTCAAAGGCAGCTGTTCACCTTTTACCCCGCCCAGGCCAGACTCGCACTCTGCGCTTTGTGTCCAACGTGACGGAGGCCAATCGCATCTTGCTGCGATGGGAGCGCTACGAACCGCTTGAGGCTCGCGACCTACTCAGCTTCATCGTGTACTACAAGGAGTCGTGAGTGGCGGGGGCGGGGCCAGAGTGGGTGTGGCAGAGGGGCGGGGTCAGTGGGTGGGGCAGGTCGGGGCGGGGCCAGGGCGGGGTTGGGGGGTCAGAGCCTGACCAGGCCAATTTGTTGACCACAGGTAGGTGAGGGTAGAGCCCTGCGGGGCTGTGGAAAGCCAGAAAGCCAAGAACCCCGAGTCTCACCCCCTCGTAGGGCTCACGTCTGGCTCTCCTCTCACCTTCTTCATCCCCCCCATGCCTCAGTTTTAGCTCACCCAATGATGAAGAGAGGACAGGCAGGATTTCTAAAAGCCCAGGAGAGGCGCCCTGCTGGGAAGACTTGGATAATTAAAGCTCAATTCACTATGCTAATGTTTCGTACTGACCACATGCTCCTGCCCCAGCAGCGGTTTGGGAAGTACCCACTAATTTGGCCAGTTTTATCCACATCTTTGCCAGCATTTCATTAAAGCCTGAGGAAGGGCGGTAGCAGGGACAACCAAGAACCAACTGCTCTTTTCTTTGAAGAGAATGTACTGACCATAGCAGGTTAGACCACAGGAAGGACTTCTCCAAAACCATGGCTAGGATCAAAAATATAAATTTTTAGAAGAGAGAGATGGAGTGAAGAGTACTGTGGCCCTTTATGGTAGATGGAAGATGGGAGCTACCTGGTTTGGAATAATTTCCTGTGAATTAAAATGGAGAGATCTTAGTTGCTCACTAGCACAGGGCCTAAGGGAACCCAGATGGCACAGTGGTAAAGAATCTGCCTGCCAAGCAGGAGACACAGGTTTGATCCCTGGGTCAGGAAGATCCCCCAGAGTAGGAAACAGCAGCCCACTCCAGTATTCTTGCCTGGAAAAGTCCATGGACAGAGGAGCTTAGCGGGCTACAGTCTGGGGTCACAGAGAGTCAGAACATAGCTGAGCAACTTAGTACACACACAAGCACACAGGGCCTGGCCCGGGAATGGGGGAGAGAAATCTACTCACAGGGTCAAGGCTCTCCTAGGCCTCAGCAGAAGGTGAAGGACTCAAGCATGACGAACTGGACAGTTTGTTAAAAACAGATTCCTGAGCCCCACCCCCAAAGATTCTGATTCCATTAGTCCTGGGCAGGGCCTGTAAATCTGCATTTCTAACCAGCTCCCAGGTAATGCTGAATCTTCTGGTCCACATATTGAGGAGTGCTAACATGGACCACAGTGTAAACCGCCCCCCCAGACTCTGGTCACATCTGCATGACTATACATGGCTATCTTTGGACTCAAAGGGCAGAGGGTCTTAGAGGTTTTTCAGGAAACTGCCCTGGCATCTGCCTTGCAGTGTGGCTATGGCTGTGCTCCCTTAGAGATATATCCTGTGGTGTGTATGTGTGTGTGTGTGTGAGTCGCTCAGTCATGTCTGACTCTTTGCAACCCCATGGACTATAGCTCGCCAGGTTTCTCTGTCCATGGGAATCTCCAGGCAAGAATACTAGAGAGGGTAGCCATTCCTTTCTCCAGGGGAATCTTCCCAACCCACGGATGGAATCCAGGTCTCCCACACTGCAGGAGGATTCTTACTGTCTGAGCCACCAGGGAAACCCTATATACTGTGGATCATGGCTCAATTTCAGCTCTGAGCAGATCCACTCAGTGAGTGAGTCATGCCAACAGGGCACCTGCCCCAAAGGGCAGACCCCCATCTGCTTCTGAATGCCCTTGCACACACTGGGAGAAGAATGACAATGACAGTCTTGGAGTGATTCAGAGAAGAGGGGGCAGGGCTAAATAAGCTGCCCCTCAACTCCAGGGATGGACTGTTCAGCCCATTCCAGAATGCCACAGAGTACGTAGGTCCAGATGCCTGTGGGGCCCAGAGCTGGAACCTACTGGATGTGGAGCTGCCCCTCAGCCGCACCCAGGAGCCGGGAGTGACCTTAGCCCCGCTCAAGCCCTGGACACAGTATGCTGTGTTTGTACGGGCTATCACACTGACCACAGCGGAGGACAGCCCCCACCAAGGAGCCCAAAGCCCCATCGTCTACCTTCGAACCTTACCTGCAGGTAGGCTGAAGCCTTTGAAGGGGGTGGGAGCTAGATGCCTGGACCCTAGTGAGAATGGAAGAACACGGGCACCAGAAATAGAGAAGCTGGGTCACTGAACACCTGGCCTATAGAGGCTGGGAGGCCAGACTTCAGAGAGAAGGCCCATTACCAGACAGTATTTAAACGAGCGATCTGCAGCCCCTCAGTTGTACCCTCCTCCCACCCTCAGCGCCCACGGTGCCCCAGGACGTCATCTCCACGTCCAATTCCTCCTCCCACCTGCTGGTGCGCTGGAAGCCGCCGATCCAGCGCAACGGAAACGTCACCTACTACCTGGTGCTGTGGCAACGTCTGGCAGAGGACAGCGACCTCTACCTCAATGACTACTGCCACCGCGGTGCGCAGGGAGGAGGCGCGGGCCGGAGGGGTTGGGGTGTCGGGCTGCGGGCGCTGCCAGTCTAACTACTTCCTTCCCCGCCGCCCCTCCAGGCTTGCGGCTGCCCACCAGCAACAACGACCCCCGCTTCGACCGAGAAGACGGGGAACTCGAGGCAGACAGGGAGCCTGGCTGCTGCCCTTGCCAGCACCCACCTCCTGGGCAGGTCCTACCACCGCTGGAGGCACAGGAGGCGTCGTTCCAGAAGAAGTTTGAAAACTTTCTACACAACGCCATCACCATTCCCAAGTGCGTCTCGGCGCGAGAAAGCCAGGCGGGAGTCCGGGGTGCTGATGGGCGGGGTTTGTGAGGGGAGGGGCAGGGTGGGTGGGGCGTTGTGGGCGGGGCCTGAGATGGTGGGTGGGTTTGGAGGCGGTGCGCCCCTGCAGAGGGCGCTGGGGCGAGTCCCAGGCGAGCCTGACAGGGACCTCTCTGGTCTTCCCAGATCCCCTTGGAAGGTGACATCCATCAATAAGAGCCCTCAAAGGTGAGCGGGGGCGGAGCAGGAGAAGCGCGGTTCCCGAGGCGGGGCCGTGGCTCTGACTTGCGCCCTCTCTAGGGACTCAGGGAGGAGCCGACGGGCAGCCGAGGCCCTCCGGCTTGGAGGAAACAGCTCGGATTTCAAGATCCAAGAGGACAAAGTGCCCCGGGAGCGAGCGGTGCTGAGTGGCCTGCGCCACTTCACAGAGTACCGGATCGACATCCATGCCTGCAACCACGCGGCGCACACCGTGGGCTGCAGCGCAGCCACCTTCGTCTTTGCGCGCACCATGCCCCACAGTAGGTGACCCTCCCCACCCAGCTCCACCCTGCCCGCACACCGACCCCAAGGACCCCATCTAACTAGTGCTCTAACTAGCCAGTTTGACAACTTCCCACCGCCCTGCGCCCTCCAACCTGAGGGCCTCTCCTTGCTCCCTCCTGCCAGTCCCCATAATGCCAGAGTTTCCTCGAAACTCCCAGTTTAGCCCCCTTGCATTTGAACATGAAAGTGAGAAGAAATAATTGTAGTCGGCTTGCCTGATGGCCTCTCCCGCAGGAGAGGCTGATGGTATCCCAGGAAAAGTGGCCTGGGAGGCAGCCAGCAAGAGCAGTGTTCTCCTCCGCTGGCTCGAGCCACCGGACCCCAACGGACTCATTCTCAAGTACGAAATCAAGTACCGCCGCCTGGGAGAGGTAGGCACCCCAGGAGACACCCTAACCTAGCCCCAGTCTGTCCCTCCATCCTCTTCCCAGCCAGCTATTCTGTGCTGCCCTCAGGAGGCCACAGTGCTGTGTGTGTCCCGCCTGCGGTATGCCAAATTTGGGGGTGTCCATCTGGCCCTGCTGCCTCCTGGAAACTACTCTGCCAGAGTTCGGGCAACCTCACTGGCTGGCAACGGCTCCTGGACAGACAGTGTCGCTTTCTACATCCCTGGCCCGGGTATGCAGGCCTCTGTCTCAGACCTGTATTCCCAACCAGCCCCACCTGGGCCCCCACCCACATCTCCCATTGTGGAAACCACAGGCCCCTCCACCATCCACCCCATTCACCCCACATCCTCATCTCCCACTGTGTCCTTGACCCCCTGACTTCACCATCTTTTTACAATTATTATTGTTTTTTCTTTTTTTCTGACTTCTCCATATTTGACCCTCTGCTGTCTTCTGGCCACCAGAGGAGGAAGACTCTGGGGGGCTGCACGTCCTTCTCACCGTCACCCCTGTGGGGCTCATGCTGCTCATCATTCTTGCTGCCCTTGGTTTCTTCTATAGCAAGAAGAGGTGATGACAAGTCCCACTGATTCCCAACCCCCTTCTTCCCTGAGCCCTCATCATAACATCAGTGCAATCAGATGGTAGTAGATGAGACAGCAAAAAGGACTTCCTTAGAAACAGTAACTCTTCCCCTGGGAGCATTGACATACCTGGAGGAAAGAGACATACCTTTTAATTAGGGTGACCAGCTTGTCCATGTTTGCACGGGACTTTTCTGATTTTAGTAGTAACAGTCCCAAATTCTGGGAAACCCCTCAGTCTGGGCATCCTGGGACTGTTGGTCACCACACTCTCAGCCTGAGAACTAATGAAACTGGTCCAATCACAGCAGAGAAAGAAGGAGGAAATCTCAGGATGTGTCCTGGGCTTCTTGATGTCAGATCCCCCTGGAGCTTAATATGAGGGGGAATTGAGGACAGGACTTTGATTAGCTGGTTCTGAGGGCTAGCTGAGGAGACCAGAGCCTTGCTACTCTTGTTCTCCCTATTCCCAGCCTGTCAGATCCCAGATCCCAGGACTAGGACCAAAACTAGCTTGCAAAGTCCTTGCAGTTCCCCAGGAGTCACCCTGACCAGAGCTAAGATAGAATCAGTAACTTCCTTCCTCCTTGGAACATCCCTCTTCCTTGTCCTCTGATATGGCTCCTTCCTTCCCGAGGACCCTTCCAGGCTGACCCCCCTCACCTCCCATTGCAGAAACAGCACTCTGTATGCCTCTGTGAATCCGGAATACTTCAGCGCCTCTCACAGTAGGTCTGGGGGTGGCTGGACAGGTGGTGTGGGAAAGGGAGACCGAAGGGGAGAAGAGACAGACTTCCAGGCCATCTCGGAGAAGGCAGCCTTGGAATCTGAGCCCTTCAAAAGAGAAGAGGGTGGGTGGAGGTGTGGCAGAGAACGGTGTCCTTGCTTGTGACCCCCCACTTCCTCTCAGTGTATATCCCTGATGAGTGGGAGGTTCCTCGGGAGCAGATCTCCATAATCCGAGAACTGGGCCAGGGCTCTTTCGGGATGGTATATGAGGGGCTGGCTCAAGGACTTGAGGTTGGAGAGGAGCCCACGCCGGTGGCCCTGAAGACTGTGAATGAGCTGGCCAGCCCACGAGAACGCATTGAGTTTCTCAAGGAAGCCTCTGTCATGAAGGCATTCAAGTGTCACCATGTGGTAAGGAAGGGTCAAGTCCAATGTCAGGGTCAAAATTAGGATGACAGTCATGTGGTTAGAGGGAAAAGATCAGAGATGAGGTCAGGGCACCATCAAGTCCAGGACTGGGACTGTGGTTAGGATCCTAACTGGAGTAAAAGTCATGGCAGGGCTATGATAGGATCACGGCTAGGACTGAGATCCGCCATGGGCGAAGGGCAGTCCTGAGTGTCCAGAGCATTATTAGGAGGGTGCCTGGAATCAAGGTCAGAATTGAGCCAATCATGAGGACTGAGATGACAGATAAAATTAAGGTCATGGATTAGGGAGACTTCCCTAGTGGTCCAGTGGCTGAGATTCCACACTCTCAATGCAGGGGGCCCAGGTTCGATCGTTAGTCAGGTAACTAGATCCCCAATGCCACAACTAAAGATCCTGCATGCCATCAACTTATTAAAAAAAAAATCCCATGTGCCACAACTGAGACCCAGGGGCAACCAAATAAATATATTTTATTTTAAAAAAGATCATGGGTTAGGGTCAAGGTCATTGTTAGGTCAAGATGAGAGTTATGGTCATGGCTAGGGTGAGGAGGGTTGGTGTCTGAGACAGGCTGAGGTCACAGCAGAACAAGGTTTTGGCCAGGTGGGTCAAAGGGAGCTGAGCAGACCTGCGACCAGGCTCTTTCTCCATGCCAGGTCCGTCTCCTGGGTGTGGTGTCTCAGGGCCAGCCAACTCTGGTCATCATGGAGTTAATGACCCGAGGGGATCTCAAGAGCCATCTTCGATCTCTGCGGCCAGAGGCAGAGGTGGGGACCAGGAAGCTTCTGGGTGAGGGGCTGGGGAGTTAGAAAGGACTGGGGCAGGAGTACAGCCTCAAGTTCCTGCTTCACCAGCCCGTCTCTTGGTTCTAGAACAACCCTGGGCTCCCACGGCCAGCACTGGGAGATATGATCCAGATGGCTGGTGAGATTGCGGATGGCATGGCCTACCTCGCTGCCAACAAGTTTGTGCATCGAGACCTGGCGGCCCGGAACTGCATGGTGTCCCAGGACTTCACCGTCAAGATTGGGGGTACAGAGGGGCCAGGCAGGTGGGGGCAGCCTGGGCAGAGAGACTCCCCCCAGCAAGGCATGAGAAGACCCAGCCTGTCCCACAGCTCTGTCCCTGATTGCCCCCTGACCTCGATCTCAGTCTCCCTATCTGAGGACCGTAGGATTTGGATAGGATGATCTTTGAGATCCTTGGAGCCCTTACACTCCAGGATTCTTGGAGACTGTGGAGGTGGAGGGGGTTGGGAGAGGTACTCCTGGGGCAGGAGCTGGTGAATGGCTCTGCTGCCCCACACCCCATGCACCCTCACTTTCCAGACTTCGGAATGACTCGAGATGTGTATGAGACAGACTACTACCGCAAGGGCGGGAAGGGGCTACTACCTGTGCGCTGGATGGCCCCCGAGTCCCTCAAGGATGGAATCTTCACCACCCACTCTGACGTCTGGTGGGGCCTGGCTGGAGCAGGGGCTCGGGGGTGTGGAGGCAGGGTCTGGGATGCACTGCCTAGGGTGTGCCAAGCTGCGTGAAGCATGCGGGGCTCAAGCCCTCCTCTCTGTCCTCCCAGGTCCTTTGGCGTGGTACTCTGGGAGATCGCGACCCTGGCTGAACAACCCTACCAGGGCCTATCCAATGAACAGGTGCTCAAGTTCGTCATGGATGGTGGGGTCCTGGAAGAGCTGGAGAGCTGTCCCGTTCAGCTGTGAGTCACCCCAGCCTGGCCCTGCCTCAGCCCCGCCTTACCCACATCTGCCCCACCCCTGGGAGTCTATGAGGCTTCTACTTACACTGATCCCCAGCTCTGAGCCCTCCAACTTGAAATCCCCACTGCAACCCCCACTTACTTCCCTGTGACCCGAGCAGGCTTCCCTGGTGGCTCGGTCAGTAAAGAATCTGCCTGCAGTGCAGGAGACCTGGTTCTATCCCTGGATTAGGAAGATCCCCTGGACGAGGGCATGGCAACCCACTCCAGTATTCTTGCCTGGAGAACCCCATGGACAGAGGAGCCTGGTGGGCTACAGTTCACAGTGTCGCAAAGAGTCAGACACGACTGAGCAACTAAGCACAGCACAGACCTGAGCAGACATACTCCCCCCATGACCCCCTCCATCACATTGATTGACCCTCTCAGTGCAGGAGGCAGGAGGCAGGAGGCGTGCACCCCTCTGACACTGCCCCCTGCCTCCACCAGGCAGGAGCTGATGCAGCGCTGCTGGCAGCAGAACCCGCGCCTGCGCCCCACCTTCACTCACATCCTGGACAGCATACAGAAGGAGCTAAGGCCCTCCTTCCGCCTCCTCTCCTTCTATCACAGCCCAGAATGCCGGGGGGCTTGGGCCTCCCTGCCGTCCACCGATGCAGAGCCTGACTCCCTCACAACCCCAAAAGAGGCCTCCTCAGACTTCAGCCCCCAGAATGGGGGTCCAGGACACTGAGGGGCATCCCGTTCCCTGGCTGATTGGCCTCCCACGGACAGAGAGGAAGGGACCTAAGCTCTGAGGCCAAGAGAGGCTGAGACGTTCGCATCCCAGCCCCATGCTGAGACAGCCGGAAGGAGCCAGAGCAGGAGCAGGACAGGCTGGGAGGTGACAGGAAGGCCACAGCTGAGTCATGGCAGGAAAGATTTTCTCAGGAATCTGAGTTCTCCATAAGAAAGTAAACAAGGCCGCAGCAGGAGTGGAGATTAGATGGTGGGCAAGACGCTCTGCGCGAGAGAGCCTACTCAGACTAGAAAGAGAGGCCAGTCTGCTCTGAAGGCAGGGTCTGCAGGCCCCACTGTCGGTTTTGGAGTCCTATGGACATCCAGGGCCATCAACACGCTAGAAACCAGATGAGCCACCAGACTCGGGCCTGGAAGCCTCTCTGCCGGTGTCTGGGATGCTGGGGCTAAGCATCCAGATGACCGCGCTTTGCACCACTGTATCTCCCCTCCTCCGCCTGCCCCACGCCATAGCGCGTGTGGGGAGAATGCAAGAACCAGGCTGAGTGGGTTCCCAGCCTGGCCCGGAGGCCTGCCCTCACCCCTTCCTCTCCTTTGCCTCACCCAGGGTCCCCAAGCGTGGTGCTCCCCCTTCCTCTCCTCCAGGGCCTCCCCTCGGTGCAGACTCACCCCTTCTCCCAGGCCCTTCCCCTCAATCCCCTCCTACCCTGGGGTTAT
Organism: Antilocapra americana; assembly: GCA_007570785.1. Classification (NCBI taxonomy): domain Eukaryota; kingdom Metazoa; phylum Chordata; class Mammalia; order Artiodactyla; family Antilocapridae; genus Antilocapra; species Antilocapra americana. The sequence goes on from ML664227.1 coordinate 1,729,867, forward strand.
TAAGGCTTTAAGAGCCTTGCTTCCTCCCTGCCCTCCCTCCTGCCCCCACCCCCGCCTCTCATGGGAAGACTGGAGAAGGCACAATAAAGGCCGAGGTCTGTCTGTACCCTGGTCCCGGGCAGCCCATTATCTCTCCATCTATATGGTCTTAACACTGGATGAACTTCCTCCCTCCCTCCTTGGGGACTTGAGGTGGTGACCCTGAGGCGGTGATACAGGATAAATACACTGCTGTCAAACACCACCTCCATGAGGACCTGAGCAGCCCGGGTTGCCATGGCAGTGAAGCAGGACTATCCTGCTATTATCTGCAGCTCAGGCGGCCAGAAGTGGTTGAGCCCGGCAGGGGAACCTTTGTATCCGGCCTCCCAGCCTCACCAACCTGTTCCCCACACCTCATCTTGAGGTCATCTCTCGCTGTTTCCACTGGATAGACATTTCCTGGGGTCTCCCAGGACAGACATGAGGCGGGCAGAACGTGGGATGGGAGAGGAGGGGTCTTGATGACACTATCAGTCCCTGCTGGATGCCCCCCTGCCAGGGCAGGGAACACGTCAAAGCAGAGTCTCTGTGTCTGGCTCTCTACTGTTATGCCATCCCGTGAGCAGAGACACCCTGGAGGCATGTTAAAGGAACATTTGGGAGTTGGTTTCCAGGCTCTTAAAGCCAGTGCCATCAGGGCATCTGAAGAGGAGTTGCAGATGAATGACTTAAAACCTTGCTGAAGGCAGGGATAGCAGGAGGGGCTGGGCCTGACTCAAGGCTTTTTAGAATCCTGTACCAGTGTTTCCTGCATCCAGGTCCCTGGGGCCAGAGCTCTCAGGCCACATGCTGCCGCACACACAGCAGGTCTAGGGAGATTTATACTTCCAAGCGCTCGCTCACTCCAGCAGCTGTCCTGCAAACCGCAGCTCCTCAAGGCATGGGTGGAGTGGGTGTGAGTCTGTGCAAGGCCGTCTCTATATAACAACCACAACTCACGTGCACTGTCCCAACGTGGGCAGCAAGGACCTCGCATCCCCGCGCACCCGTGCCCTGCCCGTCATTGGTGACTAAGGCAACAGTGACCCCTAATGGTTGATGGCAGAATCACAGCTTAGGAAGAAAAGAGCCGGGGAAGGCTGTTCTCTCCTCCCCTGAGATGCTGGTCTCAGAGAGGCCATTAAGGAGTACAAAGGAGGAGAGACGCCACACAAGAATCCTGGATCCGAGACCCGCACACTCGCACAGATCACACAGGTAACCCCGCACTTGCACAGGCCCAGAGGGCAGCACTGGGATCAAGCCCTCTCCCCACTACCCACGTCCCCTCACCTCCACAGGACGAGCATGGTATGCTCAGGAAGTGTTGGGCATCTGAATGGGGAGGGGTTTAAAGAAGGGACTGGGAGCTGAAGAAAAGAGGGCTTCAGGAAAAAAAGTGTCTGTGCTTTACCTCCAAAGATGAGTTGCTGGTGACTGACCCAAAAGAATGTTTGGGAGAAGGATGTAGGGATACCGGAAGACAAACTCTCCTGCCATCTGTACCCTAGGAAAGAAACAGAGGTATACGGTAAATAACTAGACTCCAATAAAATTTAAAAAAAATACTAGATGTAATAAGGTAGCAAGAAAGATGACGGTTAGATTTCAGAAGGGACTTCCCAAGCATACAGAGAAGCTTTGTCGGGGGAGGAAGTCTCAGAGACAGCTAGAGACAGACAATTTGTTGACTTGGAGAGGGAGAGTGATAGACCCATGCCATAGAAGCAGAAGGATGAATGCAGCGACTAAAAGGATCCAGAAACAGCCTTGACTGTCTCCTCTTCCCCAGACTCAGAACTTCAGTAAAAATCACCTGCAGCTGGCTGGGAAGGGAAGAGAATGGCGGGGAGGCAGATTAGCATAAAAGAGTGAAGTGTTTGGGATCTCCCTGGTGGTCCAGGAGTTAACAAGCTGCCTCGCAATGCAGGGAATGTGGGTTCAGTCCCTGGTCCAGGAATGAAGATCCCGCACACCGTGGAGTAACTAAGCCCATGGGCTGCAACTGGAGAGCCTGCACTCTCAGTGACAGATCCGACAGGCTGCAACTAAGACCTAACACAGCCAAATAAACAGAGGGAAAGGGAAGTCGCTCAGTCAAGTCCTACTCTTTGCAACCCCATGGACTGTAGCCTACCAAGCTCCTCTGTCCATGGGATTTTCCAGGCAAGAGTACTGGGGTGGGGTGCCATTGCCTTCTCCAGGGGATCTTCCCAACCCAGGGATCAAACCTGGGTCTCCTGCATTGTTGCCAGATGCCTTGCCGTCTGAGCCACCAGGGAAGCCCTCAGATAAATAAATATCTAAAAAAAGAATCACATGTTTACCACCTACCCCTTTGGAACTGTTCTTATGTCCTCTTGACAAGTCTCTCACTTGAGCAAAGGGATGCTGGAGGCTATGGGTCTCGTGTCCCACCCCCTCCAAGCTCAGGATCGACTGATACATCTTCATGGGGTAGGAGATAGGAGCCTTCTACAGTGAGGGACCCAGAGGCCTGGGATAGGAGGTCTGAGATCAAGCGGCTGAGGGTCAGGAGAGCCGTGCCACTGGATCAGGCCTAGGTGGGGGCAGGACAAGTTGGGTTACAGTTCCTCTTCCTCTAGGCTCTGGGCATAGAGCAGTAGACTGCAGCCAGGGTGGCTACTGGGTGTCATCACAGAGGAGGAAGAGCAGGGTTCGAGGACAGGAAGGCAGCATCCTTTTCCTGCTCCCAGGTCAGTCCCAAACTCCATGCTCCCTCCAAGTCCTAGGGAACTTGGATGGCAGGGCACCGGGTCTTAGATGCCCAGCCGGGGGGGCAAATCTGGAGTAGAAACTTGAACCTTCCCCTCGGCCTAATGTCAACAACGCTGTGGAAGTCCCTCCCCTGGTCCAGGGATTGTCTGTCTTCCTCTCCAACCCTCAGTTGTGACAAAGGACAGGGGAGATGTTAGACACAGCCATTGCCCCACAGCAAGAGGTTTCCAGCCAGAGGCTTCAATGCACAACCCCTCAGGCCATCAACACCCACCCCCAGGGGCAGAAAGGGGAGTTTGGGGGGTCCTCTCCTTCCTGTAAGGCTGATGGACAGTGTGCTGGCACCTCCTGCCAACGCTTGATCTTTGCCCAGGAGGTAGAGAGCTTGACCAGGGCTTCTCCTGGTCATCTTCCATGAATGGGAGCCCCTCTGGGTCACTCACCTAAAGACACTTCTAGTGAGTGGACCCTCGGGTGGTATTATCTGTCCCTAGAGAGTGAGGGAAGTGACACTGAATGCATGCCGAATAGGTAATCTAGGCTGGTAGGGCTGGGATGGAGTCAGAAGGGAGGGCCCTTGGCGAGCCCAGGGACATAACATCAGGAGCTTGGGATCAAGTGCTCAGGTACCCCTGGCGCTGGCTGAAGGAAGGCACTTCAAAGGGGCCACAGACCCAAGAGCTTTGCTGTCCTTGCTGTGGAAAGGAGGCCTAAGGGCCAGTGGGCAGGCGTTCCCAGTGGGAGTGGTGAGGGCTGGTGCATGCATCCAGCCCGGGTATCTGGACCAAACTCAGGGGCACCTGCTCTTCTCCAAAGCCAGGGGATGAGGCCCCTGCCCAGGATGGTCTTGGACTGAGCAGGCCAGGGGCTTCTCTTCCCATCTTCAGTCCTGCTATAGAGGGGAGAGAGGAGAGATGCCGGGGGGGGGGGGGGGGGGGGCGTCAATGTGGGGGTGGGCAGAGGGAGGCACTCCCAGGATAAAGATGTCAACTGAAATCCTAGGACAGAGAAGGGGGCACAAAATTCCTTCCTGCCTCTCTCCCCACCTCTACCCCCAGTGGCTGCAGCTCTCAAACACCACAGCCGTGGGCAGAGGGAGAGCAGGCTAGGATGAGGGTGCTAGGGAGCGAGCTGGGGAGAGAGCCAGGCAAAGGCAGGGGGTATGGCAGAGGAGACCCAGGGCGACGGGGAGACAGGAGTTCAGAGCCTCTCCACACACGAGCACTGGAGGCTCTGCGGACACTCCGTCCCTCGGCTCTCTGTGAGTCTGCCCCTCCCCCTTCCCCACTCATAAGCAACAACAGGGAAACTCGGCATTTAGTTGCATCTGGAGGGGGAGGGGGAGTTCACATCCTGAGGGAACAGAGGGCCACCCAGGTTCCCGCCCTCTCTGGCCGTGTCAAGTTGATCCTCCAGCAGAACTGGACAGAAGAAGGGCAGCGGTGCAGGGGGAGAAAGGGGAAGGGCGACCACGGCGGCAGGAAGACACTCTGAGACTGTGCAGGAGGATTCTCAGGCAGACGGGACGGGGCCCCTTCCTCCCTGAGGGGCAGAGGAAGGAGAGAGGGTGACCAGGACAGAGGCTGACAGCAAGGTCAGGCAGAAAGACATAGAGATGGAGGGGTCTAGCCAGCATCCATCTCCTCAGATGGCAACTGGAAACTGACTCCTGCCCAAAGCAGGAAGGATGCAGGTAAGGCTCTAGAGAGACTTCTGGGGAGCAGGGGGAGGGGGAGGCCCACGTGCCACGGAGGCAGAGGTGGCCTCTTTTGGAAGCAGAATTACGTAAGGGAGAGACCTCCCTTAGGAAGGCCAAGGGCTGAAATAAGATAATGGATGCCAAGTGCTTTGTAAGCTATAGAGCACTATACAAATGATTGTTGTTGTTATCTAATTGTGATATCATTTAAAAAGATGCTGCAGAAGTACTTTCGGTGCCATGGAAAGATGGCCGTGATGCACTGAAGGATGGCAAGAGGAGGTTTCATGTAATATAAACGCGATTTTTTGCATTTACCTGTACAAACCCAGAGAAGAATCTGGAAGCGTAAACATTCATCTGGGAGATGAGGTTATGTGTGATTTATACCTTCTTTCTGCTTATCTGTATTTTCTCTTTATGTTTTTTAAAGAACATACATAATTTATGTCATGAAAAACAAGCAGTTTGCTTTGAAAGGAATGGGACTTCCTCCAACTTGGGCTCAGGAAGGGTAAAGTCCCTGGCTCTGTCCTCTCTCAGCCTGGTTGGGTACTTCAGGGTCTGACCCATACGTATTCTCCAGGAACATTTTTCCTCCATGCTGTAGGCTGGGCCAAAGTCAGTTTTCATGACTTTAGGATTGGCAGTTTGTTTTCATAACCTCATGATGTTTCCAGCTGGAAGATATAAAACAGGGGGAGGTAGAGGAAGCAGAGATTCCCAGCAACTTTGGGCCCACCCAGAGGGAGGCCCACAGCCCTCTGCTTGCTGTGTCTTTAGGGCCACCTCCCCCCCACACCCCTGCCCGATCAGGCTTTACTTACAGTAGCTTCCAGGTGGCTGCAGCCTGGGTTCCCACACCCCCTCCTTCCTCAGCCCTACCCACATACCACGCTAATACCCAAACATGGCTTCCTTTTGCATCCCTTCCCCTGCCCTCTGCCCATCCTCTCCTCCCTATCAGAGTGTGGACCATCACACCCCTGGAGTCTTCCTCCCCACACATTTTCCCCACCGGACCCTCACCTCCACTCTTTCCCAGCCTCACAATATCCTCCTCCCTCTTGTGAATCCCTCCCCCAGAGCTACTCAGAATATTATCTACCATCGATAATTTCTTCTGCTGGCAGAGCTTTCAGTTTCCAAAGCGTATGGAAAGTCCACTTCAGAGAGGATGGCATCAGTGATTTGAGAGGCAAAATGACTTCTCTAAGATCACATAGTCAGTTTCTGGAAATCCAGCCCCTTACTCCGCCCACCATGCCTCCAGGGCTGAGAGGAAGGTGATTTGTCCTCTCTTGTCCTTCAGTCCATGGCTTATCTCAAATCTGCCCTGGCATATCAGCCTTCCATTTCTAGCTACAGCTTGCCTTTCCAGCATCATGACCCGTCCTAACCTAAAATAAACTCCAAGTTCCGATCAGTCTAGACTCTTCCCTATCCCGCAGCTTGCACCATGCTGCCCATCCCCCAACCTGTCCTCTCCTGGGACTTGCCTCTGCATCTGCCCCACCCCTTCCCCATGTTTGATCTCTGAGGCTCCCTTATCACACCCTTTCTGAACGCCACATCATCCACAGGGCACTGGATACAGGCTGCCAGATACAGCCACGGAGTTAGTGTCAGGACTCCCCTTAGGGAAACTGACACCTCACTAGGTATTTCCACAGAGAGTACTGAAGATAAGGAATTGGCTTTACTGGTGTGGGAGGACTGAAAAGCAAAAAGGGAACACTAAGCAACACAGAGCAAACAGCAGAGGGAAGCTCCCACCCCTGGCTTGGGAGAACAAGTGGTGAGGTTGGGGTTGTCAGAGGTTAGAATCTCAGAGAAGGGATCCCTCTGGAGGTGGGATTCAGATCTTGGAGGAAGTAATGTTGCCCGGTTGGTGCTGGAGCAACATTGAAAGGAAGCAAATGGAAGAAGCAAGTCCTCCCCTCTCCTTGTAGCCAACCTCCCTGTTGCCAGAACCTAAAAAGCCTCTTGATGAAAGTGAAAGAGGAGAGTGAAAAAGTTGACTTAAAGCTCAATGTTCAGAAAACTAAGATCATGACATCTGGTCCCATCACTTCATGGGAAATAGATGGAGAAACAGTGGAAACAGTGTCAGACTTTATTTGGGGGGGGCCTCCAAAATCACTGCAGATGGTGAGTGCAGTCATGAAATTAAAAGACGCTTACTCCTTGGAAGGAAAGTTATGACCAACCTAGACAGCATATTTAAAAGCAGAGACATTACTTTGTCAACAAAGGTCTGTCTAGTCAAGGCTATGGTTTTTCCAGTAGTCATGTATGGATGTGAGAGTTGGACAGTGAAAAAGGCTGAGTGCCAAAGAATTGATGCTTTTGAACTGTGGTGTTGGAGAAGACTCTTGAGAGTCCCTTGCACTGCAAGGAGATCCAACCAGTCCATCCTAAAGGAGATCTGTCCTGGGTGTTCACTGGAAGGACTGATGTTGAAGCTGAAACTCCAGTACTTTGGCCACCTCATGCGAAGAGTCGACTCGTTGGAAAAGACCCTGATGCTGGGAAAGATTGGGGGCAGGAGGGGAAGGGGACGACAGAGGATGAGGTGGCTGGATGGCATCACCGATTCAAGGGACATGGGGTTGGGTGGACTCCAGGAGTTGGTGATGGACAGGGAGGCCTGATGTGCTGCGGTTCATGGGGTCGCAAAGAGTCGGACACGACTGAGCGACTGAACTGAACAGAATAAGAGTCCACTGGAAGATATGCTCTGCAAAATATAGTTTGCAGAGTCAGCCGGAGCCTCGCAGAGTACAGCAGGGAAGCATCAGAACTGAGAGATGATAGGTGAGTGACCAGCACCCGTGATGGCCGTTCTTTATTATGATCATTGTAAGTAAAATGTACTGAGCACTTTCTACACATCTACCCTTGACAGGCACGCTAACATAAAGAATAATCTGGTAGGCTTCACTATATCACTGACATTGGACAAATGGGGGAACTGAGTCTTCCGAAAGTTAAATAACTTGTTCAAAGACCTACAACTGATAAATGACAGAGCTAGGATTCAAAGTTAGATCCATCCACACTTAAAAAGAAATTCTCTGTCTTTATTTCCCAAAGATGCCCTAAACATCTTTTTTTTTTTTTTTTTGGCCACACTGCTCAGCCTGCAGTATCTTCCTCTACCAGGGATCAAACTCATACCCCCTGCAGTGGAAGCAACCACTGCACCACCAAGGAAGTCCCATCCACACTTTCCCCACATCATCCTGTTGTCTACAAGGTGTCCACACCGGGCTAAGAGGGCTCTGGAGAGGGGTGGGCATACGTCCTTGTGAGCGGGATGGCAGATTATACAATGGTCTGACTGCAGCGCCAACCCCCCCCCCACACACACAGTACATATTGTATGTGCTGAACCTCTGCTTACAGCAGGTCCTGCACTGAGTAAAGGAGCCACGTGTATGCTAAGTCACTCAGTCATGTCTGACTCTGGAGTCCTATGGACCGTAGCCCTCCAGGCTCCTCTGCCCATGGGATTCTCCAGGCAAGAATACTGGAGTGGGTTGCCATGCCTTCCTCCAAGGGATCTTCCTGACCCAGGGATCAAACCCACGTCTTTTATGTCTCCTGCATTGGCAGGCAGGTTCTCTACCACTAGCGTCACCTGGGAAGCCCACAAAGACGGACAAAAGCCGGGCCCTGCCCTGCTCTGTCTCCTGGGCAGGAAGGCACGCAGACAGATCACTGCAGCGCACCGTGGTGGCCCCTCAGAGCTGTGCAAGAACCAGGGCTCTGCGGCGCTGTAAGTGACACTCAGATCTCATCACTTCCCTGCTGAGCGTCCCCCGGGGGCTCCCCAGAGCCAACCAGCAAAGGCAAAGCTCCCAGGCAGGCTGCTCTCTCAAGCTCTCTGCCCCTCTCAGCCATGCCGTCCCCAGAGGGCCCTGCAGCTCTAAGCCTCTATATCGTCACTCACTCTGCTCCTTCAACCCAGAATCTCCTCCACTCTCTCCACCCTCCCCTTCCTGTGTATCCTGAGGATCACCTTCTCATCCTTTAAACCAGCTCTCTCAACTACCAGTGCCTCTCTGAAGCCTTCTTGACTTCCTTCCCCCATGCATCCTTATCTTGGGCAAACTGGACCACTCCTTCCTACACCCCCCAAATCTCTGGCTTCTAGTTTAGCTCCCGTCACTCTGAATTATCTGAGTCTGTTTACCCATGCATCTCCCCTGCCCTCGTGTCTTATTTATCTTTGCAGTCCTTGAAACTATCACACACTCCAGCACATAAAACATTTCTAATAGATGCTCCATGAAACCATGATAACAAACCAGCCAGGGGCGGAGAGTGCAGAGAGGAAAACACACTGCCTTTGGAGCCAGACCTGAACTGAATCTTAGCTAAACATACTTACTGGTTTGCTTGAGCAAGTTATTAGTATTTACTGCACCCGGCCTTTGCCAAATGGAAGGTCCACTGCACTCTCACAGCACGATGCTCAACACCGGCAGGGCTATCTGCCTTCTCCTTCAGATGGTCGTGGGTGAGGTTCAGGCCACGTGTGAGGGCCTTGGCCCCAAGGGCTGCACCAGGGAGTATGCACGTCTGACTGCCACAACACCTTCCCAGCCAGAGTGTACACTCTGGACATGCTGGGGGAGAGAGACTGTGAACCCTAACTTCCCCAGGCCCCCCAGACCTCCAGTTCCAGCCCCCAGTGTCTCTGAGACCCCAAACTCCCCTGTACATCTTCCTGTGCTGACCTTCAACCCCCTAGCTTCACAGGTCCCTCATCATGTCTGGAGCCTTGTCTGCGGTCCCTGGAGATCACCCGGATCCTCTACACTTCTCCACCGCTCTCCCTTCCTGAATACCTCCAAGCAGTCCTGGGGCCTGACTGTCTGTCACCAAGACCCCTCTCTGCTGGCTCTCCAGACTCCCCAGGTCCCTCCTCTCCGACCCGCTCCATCCCCGCCAAGCTCTAACCCTGCACCATCTGGCCGCATGGCCAGCAGGCTGGCACAGGAGCTGGAGCTGCTGCAGGATCCCTTCTGCTGCACTGCCGTCACCGCTGCCTGGCCAGCCCTTTCCTTTGCCGGGCTCAAATTCGCTTTAACAGCACATTCAGCCTGAGCAGACTTCTGGCAGCACAGACGTTCCCCAAGTACCCACAGCAGGGTAGAGAAGCAGAAGAGAATTGGGGAGGGCCAACTGATCTGACCTGGTGTGTTCCTCACAGGGCCCCAGGTCTTTGCCCAGATTTCCCCTGGACCTGGCAGCCCTCCCCACCCAAGACTTCTTATCAAGGTCCAGTCCATACCCAACATTGCTCTCTCCCCTGGGACTCCTCCCTCTGTCACTCCAGCCAGAAGAGAGCTCTCTCCTCTGAGCTCTTGGAGAACATGGCTCTGGGCTTGACTGCTTCTCCTCTGTGGTCCTAGCCACCTTAGAACCCTTATCTCCTTGAGGGGAGATACTTGGTGTATGGTTTGATATTTGGTGTATGGACTGAACTGGGCCCCCTCAAAACTCATACATTGTAGTCCTACCCACAATGTGACTCTATTTGCAGATAGAGTCTTGAAAGAAGTCATTAAGGTCAAAGGAGGTCATAAGGGTGAGGCCCTAAGCCAACAGGACTAGTGTCCTCAGAAGAAGACACACCAGAGGCACCTCCCGCCCCCCGCTACTCCCTGTGAGCCCAGAGGAAAGGCCATGTGAAGGCATGGTGAACAGTCACCTGCAAGCCGGGAAGAGAAGCCTCACCAGAAACCAACGCTGCTGGAACCTTGATCTTGGACTTCCAGCCTCCAGAACTGCAAGAAAATAAATTTCTGTTGTTTATGCTGCCCAGTCTGTGGTTTTTGTTACGGCAGCTCAAGCAGACTAATATATCCAGGAACTCGGGGAAAGGGTTCTAGGAAGGGAACATCAACAGGCAAGCCATCCCACACATGCCCATGAGCCCTTCCTGTCACCAGTTCAGCTGCACACAGGACAGAGGGACCAGAGCCAGTTGCTAGGAGTCCAGGCAGAGGGAGGACCTGAGGCTGACCCTACATCCCAGTCTTGAGGAGGCTGTGGTTAAATGTCCCCATCACAGGGCTAGGAGCTTATAGAAAAGAAGGGAACAGAAGACCTGAGCTCCTCCTACAAATCAGAAGACTCTTTGTGGGGCTCAGCACCCATTTTCAGATGGAATCCCCAAACCACCTTTGCAGAGAAGTGTTATTCCCCCAAGTTTTGGACCAGGCAACCAAGGTTTGGGGAGATCAAGTAACTCACCCAGGTTGACCTTGGCACAATGATGGAGGGGGATGAAAAGTCACAGCCTCAGAGAGGCTAAGGCTCTTCCAAGCACATCCACCTGATGACATGGTGAGGAACACATGGGATTTCGACAGCAGACCTGGAACCTGGTCTGTGTTTTTGGGAGGAGTCCACTGTCCCTGGGTTTAAGAGAATTCTTCCCCTGCCAGAGCTGCTGGCCTGGGCCCAGGCCTCCAGACAAAGAGAGTGAGTGATTCCATTTTAAAGGTGAAAAATGCTTCCGTTGCAATTACCACACAGTATCAAAGCAGTGTATCAAATCAGTGGGCACAGTTTCCAGAAACAGAGGAAGGGGGGGTGGCTACTGTGCATGCAGAGTGATCAGAGCAGAGCCCTGGCATCGGTGGGGCTATGCCAAACCTGCCCCCCTCCCAGCCTGGTGACCGATTAAACAGCAGGTTTAGAGAAGATGGCAATCAGGTGTTTGAGTATTGCAAATCAGACTTGAGGGTCTTCTGTTTGATTCTTCTCAGATACAAAAGGAGATGGCTGATGTGAGGGGAGGGTAAGGGGTAGATACTTAATTACAAGCAGTGCACAGTCTCACAGTGCTCCCCTATGTGTGGGGGGAAGGGGGGGTATGTGGTGTGTGGAGAGACAGAGTCCATCCCTACGGTTCTCCTTGTCCAAAAGGCAGAATACCAGGATTGTGGAATTTTCTGCTGAATCTCTGCAGAAACTGGGCCAGGTTAGACTGACTTATGGGCTGGAGAGACCATGGCAGAGCCCCCATCACTCCTTTCTGCCTTTTGACTTCGTCTCCATCTCCCTTAACACATTTCAGGCCTGCACTGCCTCACTCCAGGCCTGGGCCCGCCCTCCCTGCTTCCCAAGGGAAGAATATTATGGGAGAGGGACTTCCCTGGTGGTCCAGTGGTTAAGGACCCACTGCCAATGCAGGAGACATGGATTTGATCCCTAGACTGGGACGATTCCACACCGTACAGAGCAGCTAAGCCTGCGAACCACAACTACTGAGCCCGCACTCTAGAGCCCCCACGTATCCTAGGGCCCATGCTCTGCAACTAGGGAAGCTACAGCAATAGGAAGCCAGCGCACAGCAACTAGAGAGCAGCTCTGCCTGCCACAACTAGAGAAAGCCGGCACACAGCAACGAAGACCCAGCGCAGCCGAAAATAAGTCAACCAATAAAATGACAAAAAAATGCTTACGATAAAAAATAAATAAAAAGAATGTTACAGGAGGTTGTAACTGAGCCAGTGATTACGGGGCTGCTGTGGGAAAGGCCCTCCAGGGAGCTGTGCTGGCCCCATCTGCGGAGGGCTCTCAGGAGAGGTCAGCAGCCCACAGACAGGCAGCTGCCCCGGGGGCCTGGCCCTCTGAGAGTCTCCAGGCCCCAGGTCTTTGCACGCTTGCTCGGCTGTTTGGAACACTTTCTCTAGCCCTTGAAGGGCTCTTCCTTCCCGTCTGGTCAGTGGGTTACTGTGCCTGTCACCTGGGAAGCAGCCTTCCACAGCAACTTCTGTGTGTTAGTCACTCAGTCGTGTCTGACTCTTTACGACCTCATGGACTGTAGCCCTCCAGGCTCCTTTGTGCAGGAGAGCTATCCCAGCAAGAATCCTGGAGTGGGTCGCCATTCCCTTCTCCAGGGGATCTTCCCGACCCAAGGATCAAACCCAGGTCTGGCCCATTGCAGGCAGATTCTTTACCGTCTGAGCCACCAGGGAAGCAACCTCTACTGTATGTCTAAAACCCTGCACTATCACCTTACTGTTGTCTTGTGATCTGAAATTATCTTCCTGGCGTGCTACAGACTCCTTCTCCTCTCTCCTTGGGAGAGTGCAGGCTCCCAGAGGGCAAGGGCCGTGCGTTCTCGCTGCTGCATCTCCATTACCTAGGCTGCCTGACACATCCTGGGAGAGTTCGGCTCTGCTGAACTGGCCAGCTGGATGAATCTCCATTTCTTATTACCCCATTGATAAAATAAATACAACGAAGGCACCCGCATACAACAGCCTCTTCCAGGCCATGAAGCACTGCGCTAGTCACAGCACAGTTTCTGCATTCCGTGGCTTAGTCTGGGTTATCCCCGTTTCACATGTGAGGCAACTGAGGCCCGAGGAGCCTGCGGGTTTGCCCCAGGTCACAGGGCCGGAAGGTGGTGGAACAGGGGCTCCAACAGACCCACCTTCTGTTCTCCTTCCCCAGCACCCTAGTCTCGTCTTCCTCTGACACGCTCACCCACACAGGCGCAGGTGTCCGTGGAGAAGAAAAAGTCTGCACCGTGAAAGAGGCTGTCCTGCAACTGTTTGCAAGGAGACACGTGTGGAACTGCGGGAGAGCAGCCTGTGAAGGGGACAGATACCCAGTGTGAGGAGATGGGGAGGTGCCAACATGGGCCCTTCTGCCCAGAGGGGCTTTTCCTTAAATTGAATTATAGTTGATTTACAATGTTGTTGTGATAGTTTTTAGTTTCTAGTATGCAGCAAAGTGATTTGGCCTCTCTCCTGCCTCTCTATATATGTACCATTTTTTTTTAACGGACTGGTTTTTATTAATTTACTATTAAATACTTTTTGGTTAACACACGAACATAGAGGTAACACTGCAATTGCATTGTTATAAAGTTAAAAGGCTTATGTATTTGTTTCATTACCAGGGAAATATACTGGAACTAGGTTTCCCACAGATGATGCTAGACAGCTACTGGTCCTTTTATTTTGGCCTTATTAATAGAAATATAACTTAACGAGATTGTAAGCATAGGCCTCTTCATAGTTTCGTAGGAGTCAGAACTTTTGCTTTCAGTACCAAATAACATCTGGAAAACATGCTCACTTTAGTGTTTTTTTGAGAAGTTCTAAGAACTGGCCCAGATTCATGTGATAGTCATTCTTTAAGCTGTAGTCACTGTGGGCCTCAAAGAATAATTCTTCTAAAGAAAGGAAAAGGCACATGTATATTTTCTTGTTCATACTTCTCCCATATAGTTTATTACAGGATATTGAGTAGAGTTCCCTGTGCCATACCGTAAGGTCTTGTTGTAATCTACTTTATATATAGTTGTGTGTATCTGTTAATCCCAGACTTCTAATTTATCCCCCCACCCCCCTTCCCCTTTGGAAACCATAAGCTTGTTTTCTGTCTGTGAGTCTGTTTCTGTTTTGTAAATATGTTTATTTGTACCATATCTTAGATTCTACATATAAGTTCTTTTTTTGTTTATTTTTTATTTTTTATACATTGACATGAATCCACCATAGGTATACATGTGTTCCCCTTCCAGAATATAAGTTCTATCACATAGTATTTTTCTTCTTCTTTCTGACTTACTTTACTTAGTATGATGATCTCTAGGTTCATCCATATTGCTGTAAATGGCATTATTTCATTCTTTTTATGGTTGAGTAGTATTCTATTATGTATATATGTATATATCACATTTTCTTTATCCATTCATCTGCTGATGGACATTGAAGTCAATTCCATGTCTTGGCTATTGTAAATAATGCTGCTTTGAACATTGAGGTACATGTATCTCTTTTAATTGGTTTTCACTTTCTTCAGATATATACGCAGGAGTGGGATTCCTGGGTCATATGGTAATTTTATTTGTAGTTTCTTAAGGAATCTCCGTACTGTTTTCCACAGCAGTTGCACCGACTTACTTTCCCACCAACAGTGTAGGTTTCTCTTTTCACCACACCTCTTCCAGCATTTGTTATCTGTAGACTTTTTAATGATGGTCATTCTGAGTAGTGTGAGGTGGTACCACATTGTAGTTTTTTTTATGGCCGCACTGGGTTTTCGCTGATGCACACAGACTTTCTCTCGTTACACTGAGCAGGGAGTTACTCTCTAGTTGCCGTGCTCGAGCTTCTCATTGCCGTGGCTTATCTTGTTGCAGAGCACGGACTCTAGGGCGTGCCAGCTTCAGCAGCTGGTGGTGTGCAGGTTCAGTAGTTGTGGTTCTTTGGCTCCAGAGGGCAGGCTCAGTAGCTGCGGTGCACGGGCTCAGCTGACTCGCGGCATGCGGACTCTTCCTCTAGCAATGATCAAACTAGTGTCCCCTGCATCGGCAGGCAGATTCTTAACCCCTGGACCACCAGGGAAGTCCTCATTGTAGTTTTGATTTGCATTTCTCTAATAATTAGAGATACTGAGCATCTTTCCAGGTATGGAAGGGCTGTTTTTAATTCTCTAAAAGCTAATACTCTTTTAAAAAATGTTCTCAACATGTGAACTGTTAGTGTTATTGACTAGCTGTGACAGGACAGTATTTTTCCAGGCACTGAGGACGCTACATGAATAACAGAAGATTTCCACCTCGGAGTGGAAAAGAACGAAGAAAAGAAACTCACAAACCTGTCTCTTCTGCCACTGACTCATTGTTTCATTGTTGTTTTTTTTTTTCTCTCCTACCTGATTGTGTAGGGATCTTTTTCTCATAGCTTTTTTATATAAGAGACCTTCTGCAGCTTTCAGTTGGTATGCTGTGAGAATTGTTCCACATGAAGATGTAGTCTCGATGTGTTTGTGGGGGGAAGTGAACCACACATCCTTCTACTCGGCCATCTCGATCTCTACCTGATTCATTGTTGACTTGAGGAAGTCAGATGCTCTTTCAGCCCACTATACTATATTAAAAAGTCAGCAATGGATCTAATTTATTAGTGTCAATTTGAATATTACATTTGCAAAAGGTCTCATAACTTTCAAAAAATGTAAATATAATTATTATGTATATTACACTATAGAGGAAGTTTTTTTCATACCTTCATAAGAGCAAGAAACAACTTTACTAGGCCTGGTTCATTACAAATTCATGTACTAATTCTATAATAAAACTTCGATTTAGAAACCCAGCCAGACACATGAAGACCCATAGAGAAAAACAGCTGTTGAGGCAGGGTTCACAGTCTCTCATTCTTAGCATGCTTCTTTGTTACCTGCTGGTTTGCAATAAGAAGTAAGAGGCATTAAAAGGTTAATATGCCATGGGTACTTCTCTTCACCCAGACTTGAGCTCCAAAAGAATAGGTTGTTGAGTTTTTATCTACTTTTGCATGCCTAGCCCCTAGCATGTTTGGTATGCTGCAGGCAAGAGAATACGTGTTGACTAAATAGATATAGCAAGAGTAACTATAAAGTCAAGTCTTTGGTCCTGTAAAGGCCTAGAACTGTTTAGAGAAAAGGCATCATGTGAAATCTGAAATATCACTGCTCCTTTCCATAGCATCGTGGGAGCATGTCATGATCACTCGTGATGTCAGCCAAGCACATTCTGCTGGATGAAAAACTACACTCAAAGACACTGTGGTTCTGCAAATGAGTCCATGTTTTGAGCTGAAATTACAGCAAAGCATACGTTACTAAAAGGGTAGAGTTTTTGACTGGTAGTTAGGAAAGTTTCCTGGACTCTGGTTTCTTACAGCTTGAATATTCTCATCTTCACAGGGAAATTTCATAGCAGGCTCTTTGGTTCTAGAAAGAGTCAAAGGCTTAAAAAGTCAGCTCTTTTTCCAATCCCCAGGGGTGTCTTTAACATGAAATCATTCAGTGGGAAAGCAGGGACGCAGGGCCCACTCATCCACGTGGGGTGATGTCCCTAACTCCTTGACACCTGTATTGGCTAGTAGTTGAGATCCCAAGCCAGATCACCTGGTTCTAATGCCCACTTCCTGACTGTGTGACCTTGGGCAAGTCACTTAACCTTCCTAAGTCTCAGATTCCGTCTGCGAAGGAAGATGACCAGAGCATCTCCTTTGTGGGTCTGTATTAAAGGTATGAGAGTCCACGCCTGCAAAGCACTCAGCACAGTGCTTGCTCGTGGCAAACACTCAAGACGTGGTGACTCTAATATCCCTCCCCACCCGTATACCTAGAGGTCCCAAGTTGGAAGCACTCATTGTGTGACTGAAGCTAAGTCTCTTGACCTGGATCTCAGCTTTCTCACCTGTAAAATGGTGCCAGGTAATTCTCAAATAAGACAAATCCTGCCCTTGACAGTTTGTATCAAATAACTGAATATATAAGGTAATGGTGGATCAATGGTAAAGTCTGGACACAGGGCAGGATGGTAAACACACACACACACACACACACACACAACAGCTTTGTTCCCTGAATGCAGATGGTAGGAATGAAAAAGGAAAGAATGTGTATAATACAGTTTGTATTATCCTTGCTATACTGGACACAGATCTCTTCAGAGTCCCTCCATTACTACCTTCTTCCCAAAAACCCTGGTCTGGAACTTGCTATAAAGGACAAGATGTTGCTCCTTATACTTTCCAGCACCAAGATAGAGACACAGGGACTTCCCTGGTGGTCCAGTGGCTAAGACTCTGTGCTCCCTATGCCAGGGACCCAGGTTTGATCCCTGGTCAGGGAACTAGATCCCACATGCCACGACTAAGAGTTTGCATGATATAACTAAAAAGAGATCCCCCCAGACTCCTGCATGCTACAACTAAGAGCCAGCACAGCCAAATAAATAAATTAATTTAAAAAAAAAAAAAAGAAAGAGAGACAGCATTTATTTGTCTTCTTTGGATTTGTTGTGAGGTGCCTCAGAAGGCTGCCAGTTTCAAGTGAGTCCCGGAGCAAGACAGGCCCCTGCAGCAGGTCCAGGCTATAAATAACCTGTCCCGCCTCTTGGGCCTTGGGATCCAGCCTGGGCAATAGTGCCAGAGGTCCCTGTGGTGGATAAGGACGCTGGGTGGAAAGCTCTGATGGGGAACGGCAGCACATACCCTAGGGTTCTGGAACAAAGTCATGCCCTCTATGACAAAGAATTACGGCTGAAAAACAGCTATTGGTTTGATATTGGGCCTTAATAGAGACTGAGTGTCTGACCAATGAGTGCCAAGTGACCATTCAAGCTGCACCGCCTATTCATAAAGCTGAATGATATCTGACCCACGAGCCCTAAAGTTGGACAGTCAAAACAACTAATCCATTTGGCAATGGGCATGATACCTCTGGACCAGGCTTGAACTGGTAAACTGTATGAGCAGGTGGCCCAAGACTGACAATCCCCTGCCTCTATGGCTACTGCCTCTTCTTGAACCTCATCTATGACCTCATGCACGCGTGTCAAATTGCCTCAGTCGTGCCCGACTCTCTGCGACCCTATGGACTGTAGCCTGCCAGGCTCCTCTGTCCATGGAATTCCCCAGGCAAGAACACTGGAGTCGGGTGCCATGTCCTCCTCCAGGGGATCTTCCCAACCCAGAGATCAAACTGGGGTCTCTTACCTCTGCCTGCATTAGCAGGCATGCTCTTTACCACCAGCACCACACAGGGGTTCCCCTGTAACCAGCTGATAGATGTGCCAGGATGACCTCTTGGCACTAGCATCAGTATTGTGGCATACAGAGTGTCCCTGAAGAACAGTGCTAAAGGGAAACCCTCCCAAGGGTCAGAGCTGCAACATACATCAGTCGTCCACTTTGCGTATAGGGAAAGATGGTCCAGAGTAAGAACGGGCATGGACCACTAGGGAGTGGCAGATGACTTGGCTACTTGGTCTGGAATGTCTGGGACATCTCTTAGTACCTCCGTGACTAGTGATGGGGCTTCCCAGGTGGCTCAGTGATAAAGAATCCACCTGCCAATGCAGGAGATACAGGAAATGAGGGTTCATTTCCCTGGCTCAGGAAGAGCCCCTGGAGGAGCAAATGGCAACCCATTACAGTAGTCTTGCCTGGAGAAGTCCACGGATAGAGGAGCCTGGCAGGCTACAGTCCCTGAGGTCGCAGAGTTGGATACAACTGAGTGACTAAACACACACATATGCCTAGTGAGGACTGCTACTGAGTAGCTACAACAACCAACAAGGGCAGGGCAACTAGGCAGCTACACCTTTGGGGAATGAAGGTCTGAATCACCCCACCAGAAAACAATCCAGACCAGATGAAATGCTAAGTGAAGGTGGGCACATCTAGTTTGAGTAGCAGAGGAGGGAGATGATGACTATCAAGCAGAGTTTTTTTAGTCACAACTATGAGGATTGTAGCTTTTTTCATGAATCCTCTCACATCAGTCTTTGAGAAAGACACCCTTGACCTCCAGCCTGGAAGGGGGCTATGTGATTGACTGTAGCTTCCTTCTTGGAGAGTAAGGATGTCTCTGTTTGTGCAGGACAAACATAAGCCCTATCTTGGAGTATAAGATCTGTACATAATGAGAAGGCACAAGGGGGAGACTGTGTGGGACACAAAAGTTGCACACCTCCTTAGATCGTTTTCATTGACTCCTTGGCTGCCTGCCTCCCAAACCACTTCCACTTTTATCAGAGCCCTTTTTTGTGACCTGAGCTGACAAGAGTCCAAGTTGAAATCCTAGGATTGCACGGTCTTCACATCCCACTCCTGAGCCACCCCTTCATTTCTGGTTAATATGAAACACCACACCATGGACCCTGGATCCGGCTTCTAGAGTGGATACCAAGGGACAGGGCATGAGGTCTCTAAGTTCCTGTGAGATCATCTTGACCAACATGAAGTGGGAAGCATGCGCAAAAGTAAGTTCCTCCTCCTTTCTCCCCTCTGTGGGTTACTCTGTGTGTGTGTGTGTGTGTGTGTGTGTGTGTGTGTGTGTTAGTTGCTCAGTCGTGTCTAACTCTTTGTGACCCCATGGACTGTAGCCCACTAGGCTCCTCTGTCCATGGAATTCTCCAGGCAAGAATACTGGAGTGGATCCCCATTTCTTTCTCCAGAGGATCTCCCTGACCCAGGGTTACTCTACGGTGTGGTTTCATCTTGTACCCTGTCTGGAGAAAGCCCTCCAGTGAAAATGCTTGTCAAGCAGGTGGATGTTTCCCTTTTCAGCTCATTTTGAGGATCTTCTCTCAAGATGTCAAGGGGAGGGAAATGACTTGCCAACAGGTGCCTAAGGGAGATTGTGGTGGCTTAATGGTCTGGGCTGGCACTACGAGGGCCCACCTCAGAGGCTCCTAATCTAGCCATGTGTGTGCATGTGTGTGTGTGTGTGTATACAGGCTTGGGACATCAGAAGAGGGGACTGAGCTGAGCTGTGGAGGATGAGCAGGGTTGAAGAAGTTGGGGAAAGGTATTTCTAGAAGAAGGACGAGCACGTTCAACTTCATGGAAGGAGATGGGGTGGAGCAGTGGCCGTACGGTTGGAGCGGAAGCTGGCTCGGGGGCTGCCAGCAGTGGTTTACCTGGCTGGAGGGTGCCAGAGCCAGGGTGCATGCTGCCTTGCACCGAGAAGGACTCTGGAGTCCCGATTTAGCCTGCAGGGCCACTTCCCTAGCACCTCTGAGAAGTAAACACGACCCCCAGCATCACTGCTGGCCCAGTCCCACCCGCACTCCAAGGCCTTGCCTCCTCCTGAGCTGCCTGATCCCTCTTCCCTTCCTTTAAAACTGTTGCCTTAGGGAATTTCCTGGTGGCCCAGTGGCTGAGACTCTGAGCTCCCAGTGCAGGAGGCCCTGGTTCCATCCTGGTCAGTGAACTAGATCCCACATGCTGCTCCCAAGAGTCTGCATGCCCCAACTAAAGATCCCATGGGGCACAACAAAGACAGACAATCCCACATTCTATAGCTGAGACCTGGTGCAGCCAAATAAATAAATATTAAAACAGAACAAAACAAAACAAAACAAAACCTGTTGCCTTAGCCTTGATCCAATCCTTTTTCGCTCTGGACTCTCAGCACCAAGAACAGTGCCTGGCACATAGTCACGGACTGTTGGCCAAAATCACAGTGAAGCCAAGGCACTTAACTTCTCTGAGCTTCAGTTTATCCATCTGGCAAATGGGGATAATGTTCCCCCCATCTCTTCTTCATTAGTGAGGACCACAAGACAGAAATGGGATTGGTCCTCTAGGGTGGCAGGAGATGCAAGCCCACTGCAGATTTAAGACATCAGCCTGGAAGTCACTAATAACACCTGCTGATAGTTTTGCTGTTAAGAATGACCTGCTTAATTGAAGGAAATCCCCTCTCTCTTTCTCCAGGATGGTTGGTTTTGTCCTAACCCAGTTCCATTACCTGTTTGAAGATGAAGCTAGGCTTCCTCCTCCATACCCCCTCGTTTCACAGGTTTCATAAGACCTCAGAAGGTCCTTCAAAAGTCTGACCCACATTCTTCCTGTTGCAGCTCTGCCCCCCACCCATGTGTCCTAAGAGCAAAGTCCTGCGTATGAATCTTCGACGAACCTGAAGCCCCATCACATTATAAGGCTTATTCTTCTGAAGGTGATGTTCCCACTGCCACTGCTAATACACAGAGAAAGACAAGAGAGAGGGTGAGGAAGGGAAGCCCCAGTCTGGAGCGAGGGCGTGGAGAAAGAAGCAGGAGGGATGGAGATAAGACAGCAGCACACCCAGACACACAATGACACAAATACCACACCACCACCACCTCCAGAGCCTGGCTTCCGGGGGAGGGACAATTGTCTTACGGCTTTCCATGACGTGAGTCCTCTGCGAGGGCTAGGGCTGTGGGTGAGGCGACATTTCCTGCCCCAGGGGGCTGGGGTGAGAGGAGAGATGAGTTGCTGAGTATGCACACCTTTTGAGAGCCCATACACACACAGTCTGCTCCAGGGGCTCCTTTCTCAGGCTGCTCCCCCATGGAGTTCCCCCTGGCCCAGATATGCCCCCAAGGTAAGTGCGAAGTTGGAGAATGTGGGTGGAAGGGAACCTCAAGACCCCCACAACCCCTGCCCTCCACCCCTCTGGGCCTAAGCTCTCCCGTCAGAGGTAAGGGGCCACACCCCGGCCACACACCTTGCCACGCTCTGGCAAGGCTGACTGGCAGGAGCCCCACAGCCCTGCTCCTCCTCCTCGGGGGGCTCCACTTCCACGCAGCCCTGAGGATAAAGGGGACAGGCTCTGCTGAGAGCTTTTTCAACAGGAGAGAGAAGGAAGCAGGAGAATGAAGTGGGGTGGGAGGCAGAGGATCCTGGGCCAGAAGAGGGACCCACACTGAGGAGATCTGCCTCCATTCCCAGATTCCGAAACTTCTGGGCCAGCTGGCTTCCCTGTGCTCCTCCCTGGGCCCAATTTCCCCGACAAGCCCCTCTGTCACCTCAGCCCTCTATGCCTCCTGGGCTCCTTACTCCTCCTCCCTGAGAAATAACCTCTGCCATCCTTCCTGAACTTCTCCTGCTGTCATGACTGTCCCTGTCCTCCAGGTCCCCGATGAGTGGACTGCCGGGGCTGGGGGGGAGGTGGACGGCCTGAGCCTGAGCCTTGGGGAGTGGTAGGCAGCAGAGAGAGGCACAGGCTCTGACTAAGAAACCCCTCTGTGCTAACAGGGAGTCGAGAAGCCCCCGCCATAACCTTCAGCACCTTCCAGCCCCTGAACTTGAACCGCAGGAGCTGCCAGGGCCCGGGCTTGCTTCTGGGACCACGACTCCAGGCCCCCGAGGAAGCCCGGCTCAGCCCCAGGGGCCCAGCTGTCCAGGCTGTGGTGAGTGGAAACCTGCGGGGTGCAGCTCCCTCCTCTACTCCCACCCTCCCACGGTGAGTGGGCTTGCAGGTGGACAAAGGCCAAAGCAGGAATGAGCAGGGGCTGCCAACATGGCTGGGGGCCCAGGGGAAGGGAAAGGAGATGAGGAGTACCTGCTTCAGTTGCTGAATGGCCCACTCGCTACTCCTCTGTCCCTGGGAAGCTCAGAGTGAGTCCACAAGTGATGGGTACAGTGATTTAAGTTCCAGAAGTAGGCATCTACATCTCTGTCCGTGATCTTCATTTGTCCATCCTCATCTCTGTCCTCCTCACCCATCCAGTCAGTAGGAAACCCTCCCTATGAACTAACTCAGTCCCTCCGACTGTAGGGTAAGCCCTCCCTCGTTCTGGCCTCTGGAGTTCCCTTCATCCCTCAGGCCAAGGGATGCTTTTCTGTCCATCTGGAAGGCCTCACTCCCATTTAAGCACAGTTTAACAGCTCACTGCTGCTGGAATAAAGGCCCACAGGACCCAGAGGGAAGTGGAAGGAAACTCCGTGGAAACAAAAACAGCTTGAGTTAAACAAGTCACTTTGGGAAGGACTTTCTAGAAAACGATACCCTAAAATAGGCAACTAGAATGGGGACAGGGAGCTTTCCCCACAAGTTGAAGAGCGAGTAGGTGTAAGGATAAGGAGGCAGCAGCTGACTTAGAGTCAAGGAAGGACTACTAATCATGGCTACTTCTCCCCTCCTCTTCTCTTACACAGGTACCTCTCCAGGCCCCAGGAGCTGCCTGCAATCCAAAGGATGTTGGGAAGGAGGAGGTGCCAAGTGAAGAAGCTCTGTTTCTACAGGCCGAGACTCGGGCTTGGTTCCAGAAGACCCAGGCCCATGAGCTTCTACAGCACGGGGCGGCCCCCATCTGGTTCCATGGTTTCATCACCCGGAGGTGAGTCACAGAGGAAGAAACAGGTTCAGAGCAGGGCAGGGGCCAGTCCTGGGTCCTGCCGTCAGTCAGGAGTAGACTGAGGCTACAAGCCAGGCTACGACTCCTGGAGGTTCTGAGGCTACTCGCTAAGCAGCTCTCCTGGGGGAGATCACCGGAGAGGCACAAGCCCAAACCCCCTACCCCGTGCCTCCACGTTCCTCCTGTCTCTAAGGCTTCTAGTGCTCATCTCCACCTCAGCCTCCGCCTCTCTCCCTCCATATCTCCCTCCATCTTTACCTCAGGCTCTCTCCAGCCCTCTCCTTTGTCTTCCCTCCCTTGCAGTTCCTCCCTTCTCCTCCACTTCTCAGCTTCACTTCTCCTGTATCTTCTCCTGAAGCTTACCTCCTCTGTGCAGCTTGTGACTTCTAAAGTCTAGAAGTCTAATACCACCCCATTGCTGCCGCCACAGAGCTGACCCCCTGAACCCCCCACTCCAGGCTGCCCTTCCAGGACGGGACCAGAAGGAGGATGCAGGGCCGGGAGATCTCCTGAGTGGAACCTGTGGTCTGTGTCCACACCCAGTCCCACAGCAGGAGTACAATGACCACATCCTCTCTCTCCCACCTCCGCCCTCCTCTGTCCACTTAAGCAGGCTTGGTTGGGTGTAGGGGTCCACCATGAGAGCCGGGGAGATAGGAGGTGAGGCTGGAAAAGTCTGAGCAGCCCTCCGTGTCTTCTCCATCATCCTCAGAGAGGCCGAGAGGCTGCTGGAGACTAAGCCTCAGGGATGCTACTTGGTGCGTTTCAGCGAGAGCGCCGTGACCTTTGTGCTGACTTACAGGTGAGGGGCCAGCACTGCGCGGGGGAGGGGGGGTTTGGGGGGGGCAACAAGGAGGCGGGACTTTGGGCTAATCAGGGGGTGGGACTTGGTGCTGAAGAATGCGTGAGGGGCAGAACTTCATGATGACCCCCAGCAGGGGCGGAGGGGTCTAAGCTCAGCCCCCAGGCTACTAAAGACGGGAGACCGGGGCGCTGGGGCGGATAGGGATCACGCCTCGTGCTGGTGTCCTGGCCAGAAAGAGGGGGCCGATCTGATCCTGACTGGTGCCTCCAGGAGCCGGACTTGCTGCCGCCATTTCCTGCTGGCCCAGCTGGGGGACGGGCGCCACGTGGTGCTGGGCGAGGACAGTGTCCACGCGCGGCTGCAGGACCTACTGCTGCACTACACTGCGTGCCCGCTCAGCCCGTATGGGGAGACGCTCACTGAACCCCTCGCCCGCCAGGTACGCCATCCCCACCCCTGGCCCTGACATTGACCCTGACCCCGGGGACCCAGGCTAGGGCCCCCTCCTCCCACCCCACGCAGAATTCAGGCCCTCAGGACCTCCCCAGGCATTTTCCTGTTCCCATGGAGGACGCAGACATCCCTTTCCACACGTCTCCACTGGTTGCCCTTCCAGAAAGATGCGTGCTGGTGGAGGGGTCCTTGAGAAACCAGCTCAGTCACACAAAGACTGGAGGGGCTGGGAGTGGTCAGCTAGACCCAGGAGTCATTTGTTCTTGTGGTTTCACTTTGGCCTTGCTGCCCAGCTTGTGGGATCTTGGTTCCCAGACCAGGGCTTGAAGTGTGCAGTGAAAGCGCCAAGCCCTAACCACTGGACCACCAGGGAATTCCGGGGGCCATTTGTTTTTTAAATTGAGAGATATTTACTGAGACAAGACAGATGGGTGTCAAACCCACAAAGTTTACTTACCAGCGGCAAAGACTATTATTAAGAATCAAGTGTGAGAGTGTGATGAGAGAGGAAATGCAGAGTGGGGTGCTATTTAGCTCACATGGTGGGGAGCCATGTCAGAGAGTGCCTCCCCCCAGGACATTCAGGCAGTTCTGAGGGACCACTCTGTGCCAGGCGTTGGTCTGGACACTGGAAAACAGCACCAAACAAAACTGACCCAAATGTCCCCTACCTTCATGAAGCTTTCATTCTAGTGACAGGAGACAGATAACAGAGAATAAAGAAACAAGGAGTGAAGGAGTTGGGGTTATTTTACACAGGGACCTTAGGGAAGGCTGCTCTAGTAAGGGGACCTTGGAACAGAGGTCTGAATAAAGTAAGGGGAAAAGTCATGCAGATAACTAGAGGAAAAACATTCTAGGCAGATGGCACAGCGGGTGCAAAGGCCCTACGGTAGAAGGATCCCTGATGTGTGTGAATAAGAGTAAGAGCACTGAGGACGCTCGCATGAGTAGAGAGGTAGAGAATGAAATCACGGGGGGGAAGGACTGCAGTGGCCTCTTGCATGATTTGGGATTTTATTCTACATGAGATGCACTGCGCAGTTACAAGCTAAAGAGTGACATGATCTGGAAAGTTTGGGAGGGGTATAGGTGATCAGATGGAGGCCACTACAGTACTCCAGGAGAGAAGACAGCAGCCTGGACTATGTCGGTAGAGGTGAAGGGGTGGGGACGTGGAACACTGGGTCTGTTTGGAAGGTGGAGCTAAGAGGGTTTTTGCAGGATTGAGTGAGGGATGTTAAAAGATGGAGCTGCATTGACTGAGATGAGGAAGGCTACAAGAAGACTAAGTCTGGGAGAGACGGGAGATCACAAGTTAGTTCAGTTTTGACATTCATGGTTTGAGACATTCATTCAGTATCCAAATGGAGATGTCAGTTAGGCAGTTGCAATATGTGGACTGGGATTTGAGGACAGAAGTCTAGTTTGGAGATCAACATTTGGGAGCCACCAGCATGTGGACGGATTGATTCTAAAGCCTTCAAGAGGGATGAAATCTCAAGAAGGAGTGTAGATGGAAAAGAAAAGAATACCAAGCCTCCAGCATTGAGAGTTTGCAGAAATGAGGGGGAACCTACAACGAAAATTGAGAAGGAGCAGCCAGAGAGAGAGAAGAACCAGGAGTGTGATGCTCTAGACGCCAAGCAAAGAAAATCCATCAAGGAAGAGCAGATGCCAGAGGGTCTAGAATTAACCACTGGATTTGGCCAACAGAAGGTCATTGATGACCTGGGCAAGAATAGTCTCCTGGAGCTTGAATGGAATCCGTTCAAAAAGTTGGTAAGGGACTGTGCCTAGGGGTAACTATTGTGTGGAATTCTGTGAGGAATAAGCAGAGACCTGAAGATTCCTAAGCAGTGGGAACAGGATATAGGGAAGTCTGGTGGACAGGGGAGCCAGCTGGAGTTGTGAGAGCTGAGGGCACAGCTGTCAGGGACCAAGCTCTATGACCAGCCCTCAGAGGGTCTTGTTACTCTGGAGTCTGGGCTTTATCCTGGAGCAACGGGCAGCCAGGGAAGGATTGCCAGAGGAACTTCTGCAGGTTCATTGTGCTCATGGAGTGGAGAATGGGTTGGCAGGGCAAGATGATGCAGGAGGAGGTGATGGACTTGGGAGGCCTGAACAGGATCGGCAGCTGTGGGCAGGAAGAACGTGGGCAGACGTGGAGATATTTAGACAGTGGAAGGAGCAGGGCTTGTGCTCCATAAGACGTGGGGAGGAAGGGAGGGAGGTGTCCGGGTTGACTCCTAAGGTGCTGCTGTTTCAGCAACAGGGCAGAGGTGCTTTTTTTGGCTGTGCCAGGTCTTAGTTGCAACATGTCAGACCTAGAGAAAAGCCCTATGGGCTGAGCCTCCCAAAAGTATCACGCATGTGGAGAACATTCGTGAACCCAGTGATAAATACTGAGCTAAAAGCACACCTAACATGGGAAGGAACCCTATAAGGCTCATCTCCCCTGAGGCAGTGTCTCTGTCCCTAAAATATCTAGCTGTTAGCTGTATAATGTACTCCTCTTGCAGCTGCAAAAGTAAACATGGGCACGGAAGTCTTGGAGATCTATCCCCAAGCTGAAAATGTTTAGGCTAAAGACTTGTGAAGCCTGGTTGCAGTTTTACAACCACAGGCACAAATGGTGACTGGTCTGGGCCTGTGTTCCAGATGAAGTTAACTTAAATGCTAAATATCGCCTGTGATCAAAGCAATTGTCCCACCTCCCAGTCTCGTTGCCATCTCCATGCCCTATGCCTCATCCAGAAACCGAGCGCCACCCAAATTTCCCCGCTGCACCCCCACCCCGACACTCTCCACATGGACCAGATTATTTCGCCCTCCTCGGATCACCTGCCCACTCCCACCAGCCACCCCTCCGGCTCCACATCCCCAAGGCCTCTTTCTTCTCTCCCCGCCCCCCTTCCCCTCCTCCACCCGTTCCACCCTTCCCCCGACCCCCGCAGACTCCTGAGCCCGCAGGACTGTCCCTAAGGACTGAAGAATCAGACTCTGGAAGCAAAAGCCAGGACTCACAGTTTCAGTATAGCCCGATTCTCAAAAAGGAGCGAAGTGCAGCCCCTCTGCAGAAAGATGGAGCTGGGGAGCCAAAGCAGGTATGTGACCGGAAGCCCTGGGGGAGAAGGCGGGGCCTGAGGGAGGGGCGGAGCCTGGGGTGAAAAGGAAGGCGCGGCCTGTGTGAAGGGGCGGGGCCAGTGGGGTAGGAAGAAGGCCTACCTACTGGAGGCGGCGGCTCAGACTGGATTCCAACTCTGGCCCTCCTGGGTGACCCACTCTCCGCCTTGGCATCACTGACTCATTGGACATGAGTTTGACCAAACTCTGGGAGATAGTGAAGGGCAGGGAAGCCAGGCGTGCTGCAGTCCACCGGGTCGCAAAGAGTCGCGACTGAGCGACTGAACAACGACAACGACAATTCTCCCCCCTGGTCGCCTTCTCTCCTAGCCCTCCCAGTCGCCCAGGCCCAAGCCGCCCATCCCCACCAAACCTCAGCTGCAGCCGGAAGTCTACACAAGCCCTGCTCAGAGACCCCGCCCAACCCTGCCCCCCAAGCCCTCCAACCCCATCTACAACGAACCTGATGAACCCATCGACTTCTACGCCATGGGCCGTGGCAGCCCTGGGGAAGCCCCCAGCAACATTTATGCTGAGGTGGAGGTGAGGGAGCCTGATTCAAGGAGTGAGGCCCCGCAGTGCATCCTCAGGCATGAAGTCCTACGGAAATGCCAGTCCAGGCCTGTCCTAGGCAGCCAGGTAAATGGGGGTGCAGGGAAAAGTGAGACCCCTAAGGAAGACCTCCTGAAAGCTAGACTGAGAGGGTGGAGAACGTGTTCAGACTGGATGTCTGGGTCAGGGTGAATGAAGGTCAGAGGTGGGAAGAACAGAAGTTTGAGACTGCCAACAACCCTCTTCCAGGCCCGTTTGGCGTTACTGGGACCCGCCTCCCCTTTGTCAAGTCCCCACCCTCTCCACTTCTCAGAGAAAGCAGAGGGCCCTGCCGGTCCCCTCAGCCTTTGCCCGCCTGCGCCTGTGTCCCTCTCACCTGGCTGGCCCTCTTCAGAACCCCCTGAGTTTGACCCCACTCTATGGCAGGACTCTTGGCCTCTACCTCGCCTCTCCTCCCCAGTCTGAACTTGGGCCTCTCTCCTTCTGGCTCCCTCCCCTCAGCCTTCAGGGCCCTGCCTTCCTGAAGAAGAGCGCCTGAAGTCCCTTGTGGCACCTCAGATGAGCTCGGGGAGGTGGTGCCTGCATGTCCCCTCCTTCTGCACATGCCCCCTCTCCTGCAAGCCTCACACCTGCCCAGTCTTCTCACTGATCGGGTCAGGTCAGCATCTTGTTTCTTTAGACTGCGGCTCCCCCACAATCCCTCTGCCTCTGCCTCCCTCTTCCATTCCCCGCCCCAGTGCTGGCACCTCAGGCTCCCCCTCAGCCCTTGCGCCTGCTCACACTTATCCACACTCCTGACTGCCATCCTAGAGCTGATGTCAGCAGTCCACACGTCTCTATGTGAATTTCTCTCCAGGCTTCTGCTCAGCTCCCCAACATCCCACAGCCTTCTGGACTCAGCACACCCTACTCCTCTGATTGTCCCCTCCTGTGTTCCCTCTCCCATTTGGTGTCTCATCCAACTAGTCAAGCCAGGTTTGCAGGGCTTCCTTGATATCTCGCCACTCTTCCTACAAACGTACCTTCCTACTGCCCAGCAACCTTCTAATCATCCTCCAGCTTGCCCACCCTTCCCCTCTTCTGCAGAGACTTCTCTGACCTCACTACAGCTTTCCACACATCTGTCATGTCACTGATCATTGGTACCCATACCCGCCTCCCCCATCAGAGTATTAGCTCCCTGAGGGCAGGGATGGGACTTGTTCATCTCTTGTTTCCAGAGCACCGGGCACAGTGCCTGACAAAGAGTAGGTACTCTGGAAATGTTTGTTGAATGAATGAGAGAGGTTTAGACCTCCTCTTTACAGGCCAATTTCTGTTAAGATCCGAGGCTGTAGGTAAGTCTAGGAGGCAGAAGGTAGAGGGTATGACCTGGGACCATCCTTCTCTCTACAGAATCCAGGTGGCCAACAGCTGCATTCTGAGAACTCCGTGGCTGAACAAGGTCCTACTGTGCCCCACCAGCCCCTACCCCGCTGGGGGCACACTCTCCCCCACAACCTTTCTAGACAAGTGCTTCAGGACAGAGGACAGGCGTGGCTCCCCCTGGGGCCTCCTCAGTAGCTGGCGAGTCTGAGCTGGGGAAGGACAACTTGGAACAGCAGGTCCAGAGACCTTCGAACACACCCAGCCACCCTCCTCAGGAAGCGTGAGTGGGACAAAGTGTACGTGATCAAAGCTGGAAAGGGCCTCAGCCGTCATCCGTTGCAAAGATGGCGAAAAAGCGTCACCTTGGTTGCCAACTCCAGGCCATTGATTGTGGCTGCCTAGAGCGCTGCTTTGTAAAAGGCGTTAAGGTCATATCGGAACTCAGCGGAAAGGAACACCTGATTGATTAGTGATGTCTGCCGTGGGTGAGAGGAGAGGTGCAGCATCTCCTTTGCCCTTACCGATCAAGTCCATCTCCAGCTTTCTTTTGGGGGACAAAACCAGAGAGGGATGGTGGCTTAGTCAAGGTCAAGGACTAGAACCCAGACTTTGTGATTCTTCTGTTTAGTGCTCTGTTCTGTACCCCATTTCTCCAGGGGAAATGTCTGGGATTTCCTCAGGTAAGAAATCTGGCTGCTTTCCAGAGTTGTGCTGCATGGGGGCCTGGGTGCTGGTTCCCTTCCTTCAGATCCCAGCTTAGCCCTGTTCCCCTAACTGGTCTGGGCCCACACAAAGAAACCTGGAGGCTGGAGGAGGAAATGTGGGGTCTGCTTCCTTTTAAGGACACACCCTCTTGTTCCCTCCCAAGAATCTCCAAAAATCCAGGGGCTCATTGCTTGCCTCTAAGGAAGAGGGCTGGGAGGGCCCTGCTGCATCCCACTGCCCTGGTCTCCCCTCCTGGAGTCTGATTTCCTTGGCCTTCGAGCCTTGGAGTCTGGGCCCTGGTCCAATGCTGCTGTCGTCTGAAAAATGGTTTGGCGAGAACAGATGGTAGAACTTGTTTGTTGATTCTTGTCTGGCTAATAAATCATCACCAACCACCTCCCCCAAGAGGGATTCAAGTACTCCAGGCTCCTTCTGTTTCTGACTCTCTCTTATATTGTGGAAGGCAAGTAGTCAAATGACCATCGCAATCTGGGGAGAACGGTCGGTGGTTGAAAGATACCTGGGCAAGGGTCACAGATGTATGGGCTGGGGATGGGGAGACACCAAGGCAAGGGACACAGACCACTCTCTGAAAAGTATTCCTTCCCTAACTGGGGTGGGCTAGGCAGCTAGCCAGGGGCAAGGGGTGATTACATCGCCTGGGGGCTGCCAGGAAAGAAAGAGCGGCAGGGAGGGGAGTGGTTGAAAGGTAGCCCCCGCACCTCCTTCCTCAACCCCCTGCCAAGCACAGGACTGGAAGGGGGTGGGGGCATTCTTAACCTTTGTGTGTGAGCCCCTTAGAAGGATGGGGGGGCCCTTGCAACAGCTCCCCCCTCTTGGGCTTAGGCCTCCCCTGTTCCTCTTATGAGGCTTCCTCTTCTCTCCCAGACCCACTTCAGGGCCTCTTGCCCCCGTGGCCAAGCTCCATATTCTAAGCTTCAACCATCTAGAAGAATCTGCCTTCAGTTCGGCTCAGTCGCTCAATCGTGTCTGGCTCTTTGCGACCCCATGAACCACAGCACACCAGGCCTCCCTGTCCATCACCAACTCCTGGAGTCCACCCAAACCCATGGCCATTGAGTTGCTGATGCCATCCAGCCATCTCATCCTCTGTCGTCCCCTTCTCCTTCTGCCCTCAATCTTTCCCAGAATCTGCCTTGGGTTGTATTGTTGTCTCAGACGGGGGACTCTCTGAGGCAGGGCTGTGTCTGCCCCTGGATCGCCCTGAGGGCTCAGAGACTGCCCCCCACCCCACCCTGGGAACCACTCACAAGGCTTCTGCTACTCCTGTGGTCCCAGCCTGTTCTTACTCTCATTTCTAGGAGAGTTCAGTCAAGACAGTCAGTGTCCATCAGGGAGGGTCTCTCTCCTTCCCAAGGGCCCCTTTATACTTGCCAGAATCACAGAAGTCCCCTAGACCCCTCCCTGAAGACATATTCCCTAGGTCTAGGTGCTGCCACCACCATGCCACCCCCAGCCAGGGGCAGGGCCAGTCCCAGTGACTAGTGAATTCCCCTCCTTTCCACTTAGTGCTCATCAGCTCAAGGAGAAATACAGTTGCTGAGTCAACAGAGTGGAGTTCCACTTCCTTCTGTCTATAGTTCTAAATGCCCTCCTGAGCAAGAGAAGAAGTGGGAGGGAAACTGGGGGCGAGGTGGGGGGGTGTGGAGGGGAGGAGAGCAGATGGCTTTGGGTAGGAGAAGCTGAAAGTGCAAGAAAGGTCTTAGATTAGACTCAGGGAGTCACCTGGTGGCTGATTCCTTGTGGCAGCGGAGGAGGTAGAAAAAGGAGAGGCTTGCTATATAGCAAGAGCTGGAAATCAAAGTCAGCAGATGAGATTTCCTTGGACTTCATTACAGAACAGGATGGACAGGTTTGGGGAGGGGACAGGAATGCCTAGTGACCCACTCAGTGTCTCTGAAGGAGCAAAGCCTGCTAGAAAGGGGTGAGTGGGACCCAAGGAATCTCTCTGTCCCTTTTCAGCTCCTCACTGGTAGGGGTAGGCTCAGCAGAGTGGGTGGGAAGATCCTGACAAGCAGCGTTGTCAGGCTTCTGCTGTGCTTCTTAGGTAACACACTGCCCAACCTTTAACGGGAAGCTCTTTTCTGTGCCACTGTTCCCTACATTCCTTTGAAATGGAGAGAATGCTTTATTTGCCTGTGGGGCTGCTGTACTGATCAGATGAGACCAGGCAAGCAAGGGGCTTGGCAGAGCAGAACTGTGGGGCTAGAAGAGACTTCGAACCCTTTGTGACTGACTTTTTGGTTCAACCAAATAAGAAAATGAATTCTGGGGAGGGGAAATGACAGGGAACTGGAGGTAGTCAGGGCAGATCTTGTCATCCCAAGCACTTGCTTCCCCTTACACCATAGGGCCCCTCCCAGGCCCTAGGATAAGGCCCAGGTCCTCCCCAGGGCTCCAGCTGCAGGCCCAGCCCTGATGACCAGGGCAGTGGAACCTCCCTTCTCCCCGCTCCCCACAGCCATGGGCACCCCCACACCATCCTGCTAATTTCACTCCCAGGGCTACAGTGAGACCTCAGATGGAGGAAAGGGAGCCTCGCGATTGTGCTGGGCAGGTTACTCTGGCCCAGTAGGGACCACTCGGGCCAGGAGGGGAAGGGCATCTCCCAGCTGACTCAATCTCCCCATGGTTATTCCATCCTGCCAGCCTACTCTAGGCGGGCTCCCTCTGGCTCAAAAGCCTCTTGTATCAGAGAGGAGTCTCCTACTCTGAGCCCCAGATCCCCTTCAGAGCCCACAGAAGGCCCTGCCGCAAGTCAAGTTTCCAGCTTTGTCCTCTGGTTCCAGTCCCTTGAGCACCATGGCTCACGCTGATGCCTTTTCCTTTCCTGCCCATCTCCCTTAAGCTGTCCCCTTTATCAGGTCATCTCCCTCAGCTAATGCAGCAGACAATCTCAGTAAGGTGCCCTGTAACCCTGGCTCAGGGGACCAGGGCAGGGGCAGGGGGCTGAAAAATCTTAACCCCCTAACCGTAGCTATCCTAATTCTACAGCATGAACCCACTCGAGGGCTGGGGGCAGTCACCACTTAGGCTCTACCCCCAGCTACCCCAACTGGCCTTAGAACATCTGTTCCCACCTGAAATGAAGCTGGGCAGAAAGAGGAGGTACAAAAAAGGTTGTGAGCAGGCAGCAGAGCGTTCCACCACCCTGCCACCCCTCAGAACTTCAGCCATCCCTTCAAAGGACTGCGGCTTCCTGGTCAGTAAGCTCAGCACCCAGCTGGGTTCCTGCCCAGGGGTCGGAGCTTTGGGGTGGGAGCTGAAATGCCCTCTTCTGTGACAGCTGTGCCATCTCCACGTAGTTCCTAAGTCTGCTCCTTGTGGATCCCAGCTTCCTCAGCTCCGCTGTCCACTTGGGCTTTGCCCCAGGCCCCTCCAA
This sequence comes from Antilocapra americana, assembly GCA_007570785.1. NCBI lineage: Eukaryota > Metazoa > Chordata > Mammalia > Artiodactyla > Antilocapridae > Antilocapra > Antilocapra americana. Next base: position 1,763,405 of record ML664227.1, read on the forward strand.
CACCTTATAGGGCCATCTGAATCCATTTCTGACCAACACGTCCACCCCCCTTCCCCGCGCCCCAGTCCCTTGGCTATCGCTGCCATGCCAATTTTAGCCAAGTTATCCCTCTTTCCTCCTTCTGTCTCCCTCATCCCTGTCTTCTCTTTCCTGTTGATGACAACTTGAGGTTATTACCTCGGGAAGCCCTCCCAAATAGAGTCTGTCCATTTTCTAACTTTTATTTCTCTTGATGACCAGGAAAATTCCAACCATCAAGTAAAATGTCATCTTATAGTAGGAATAAAAAGTGGCTTGGAACTTCCCTGGTGGTACAGTGGTAGGTATTCTGTGCTTCCACTGCAGGGGGCATAGGTTTGATCCCTAGTCAGGAAACTAGGATCCCCCATGCTGCTAGTAAAAAAAAAAATTTTACTACTTGTGGAGAGCCAAAGGAGATGGGACACAAGAGGACGCTGAAAGATGTTTGGCTTAAATCTGTCCATTTGCAGAAGACACCAGGACTCTCCCTACCCACATGCCTCACGTCCCAACTCAGAGCACTGCCAGCTCCGTCATGACGCAGCCCCTAGAATGACAAAGCTGAACCGCTGAATCCCAGGAGTATGGCAACTCAGGAAGGAGTGTGGCAACCCCATCTACAGAGCCCTGGAAACAGAGAGAGCACCTGACTCCTTGGGACCTCAGACTTTGGGGCCCTGCCGAGCCTACCTCACCACCTCACTTCACTGTGACACCCGAGGGGCGACCTTAGTCCTCAGCGCCTCTGCAGATGGTGGGAGTGGTGGTAGGGGCTAAAGGCTCCTCGCTGAAGGCTGGCTGGATGCACTGACTTGGATAACTACAGTCCGTGTGTCCCTATGGGATGCAGGAGCCCTGTCTGGCTCCAACCCGAAGTAGGTCAGATTTCAGATAAGCGGGTGGTTTTCCTGTAAGTGATGAAACCCTCCTCTGTATTTAATGAGAAACAGACTCCTCAACTTACCCCAGCTCATAAAACCAGAAGCATGGTGAGATTCCTCACTTCCTTCTCATCCCCAAGTCCCCACCACACACTTCTTCAAAACTGCCCTTGGGTCTCAGCCTTCCTCTGTCACCAAGACTGTCAAACACCAATTCCTCCCAGTGTTTTTCCTGTTCAGAACCTGCATCTTCGTTCAGTCAGCGTTCCCTTGCCCGGCTCCAAGGCCTTTCTTTTCACAGGAGTTTAACACTCCCTTCCTTCACGAAGTCACTGCAATTAAGCCCTACTGGAGTTCCAAGTCCCCTCAGTGTCTTCAGTAGGATGTGCTTGCTGCTTTGCAACCAATATTCAGTATCTTCCCTCTCTATCTGAACCATGCTCTGAGAAGGAGGAATCATGCCACTATCTTGCAGCTTCTGGGCACCTTGGTGCCCTACAGCCAACTCAAGTCCACAGACCCTGCCACCTCCCTTCCTCATCTACCACCCTCCCCCAACCTACCCCATCCTGTCAAGCAAAAAGCTCAGAGTCCAGATGGAGGCTCCGAGGATATCTGTCCAGTCCCCAATCTCCATGCAAAGCTTCTAAACCAGTCCAGGCCAATGACAACCAGTAAAAATTTGAGTCATCTTTGGGGACAGGCATTTCCCTACTTTTTCATGTCCAACAACTCTTTCATATCCCAGAAACAATCTCCTTGATTTCAAGATAACTGAGACCAGCAGTACTTTCCATATTTGGGTCACAGGCCCCTGTCCCAAACAAAACTGTACACACACTTCCTAGAGTCTTCAGTGGCCATGTTAAGATGGTCAGCACTCAGAAAAAACACAAAGTAATCATGAGATAGCTCACAAGAGTTTGGAGGCTGCTTTACCCAAGGTAAAAGCTAAGACCTAAAGACAGGACAACAAAAGAGAAGCATCTGAACAAAAAAAAGAGAGAGCTCACTTAAAAGCAGGAGGTTCAGGGCACGCAGTGTCTGTTGGACTGAATACTTTATTTCAACAGACATCCCTGGTTTAAAAAAAAAAAAAAAAGATGGAGGGAAGGGGTTCAACATATCATCACGCCCAACAGGGAGCAAAACTCCCATCCAAGAACTCAGAGCCCCTTCTGAGGCATCACTTGAGTCTTTGCTAGCTCCAAGACAGAAAGGAGCTGAATTTTCTAACTTTTGTTAAGAAAAATCTATCAAATATGTTCATTCTCGCAGAGGCGAGGGCTGGGTCCTCAGTGAAAGAGATCCTGGGCTTGGATCAGCTGGGGTCCCAGAGATGAAGCTGGAGGCCAAGCCAGCTGGGCTGCAGGAGATCCAGGGGCAGTCAGGTCCAGAGCCCTAGAATCCGTATTTGGCTTGGGTCTGCCGGCGGCTGAGCTTGTTCTCCGACCAGGTGTTCTTCAGTTCCAGCTCCCGCTCCTTAGCCTGTGCAGCGAAGAGGGGGCAGGGGAGAGTCACACCAAGGCTCTAAGAAACAAGCTTCTCTTGCCTCTGTGTGCTTCCCAGTTTAAAGTCTTTCTGCCATCAAAACAATTATGAGGAAAAAGTAAATCCCTTGAAGGATTTAATTTTCTTATTCAAGCAGAAGGGGAGGACCCTCAGAAAGCAAAGGAAAACCATCTCTTTGGGGAGTAAACAGGGTTCAAGCAGAACTTCAAGAATGCTGGTCCTGGGACTTCCCTGGTGGTCCAGTGGCTAAGACTCCATGCTCCCAATGCAGGAGGCCAGAGTTCAATCCCTGGTCAGGGAACTAGATACCACATGCCGCAACTAAAAAACCTGCATGCACAATGAAAACCTGTTGTAGTCAAATAAATATTAAAAAAAAAAATGCTGGTCCTTCATCAGCTAGATTTAAAACTGAAATGCTCAAATGGGAAATGGACAAATGAAAACTTGAATTTGGCATTTGAAAGGAAGATACCTAACGAGCCATGTGGGAGAAAACGGCATTGAAGACCTGGACAGGTCAAAATAGAACACCTACCAACAATAATTTAGTCTGGAGTCACTGTTTCGCTGTTGTGTTGAATATAGTATATATGGTACCCTAGAAATTCACACCACTTTAGAGCACAAACTGAAGCTGTGAAAAACTGACTGGAAGGTACAAGAATTAACGCTTTCCCCTTGTGACTGTGACAACTCCTAGCTCTAGACTGCATTCTGGGAATGTACAAATGCCACCCTAGAAAAGGGGCTCCTCAACCCCACTCCCACCTACTCCTTTCCCCTGGGGTAGAGTAGGGTGCTGAGAGTTTGGATTTAAAAAAAGATCCTACAGGGGAACAGCTAGTAAAAAATAATTTTTAAATATATTAAAAAATTAAAAATAAAAAAATTTTAAAGACACCACCCTTAAATTCTTTCCCTACAAGTAACAAGATAGGGTAAGTGTACAAAGGAGCCCACAAAAAAGAAGGTGAAAATATGTTAAGAACAATGAATACAAGTTTTGGCACTGAAATCACCAACCAACAAACATACTCTCTGGAAATGGCCAGGAAAGAGTCTTACTCCTTCTGTAATCTTGACAGCATTTATATACTAGATTTCAAAAAGATATTTAATGACATAATAAATATTTGAAAGCTGCCAGGTCCTATCAAATAAATACCAAGGAATATTCCAAAGGATATTTTTAGATTATCTGTAAATTTTAATTACTTGCATTGATGTTTCCTGCCACAGAAATGAAGAACACAAAACCAACCTTACCTCCTCATGAGGTATATGTTTTGCTAAAAGTTGCTGAACCAATTCTTCTTTAGTTTTTTAAATTATCAGATGAACTTGATATTTAAAAGAACCTTATGAGAAACCATTTCACCCCCCTCTTATCTTTATGTTTTAAGTATCTGAATCTTCATTTACAGTTTATTCGAAGTACCTGTACTTGAGCCGTACAGGAAATGAGCCTGAGGCAGAGCAGGATCATTCTGAAGGACACACCCCCACCTAGTGGCCATATGGAGAACTGGGGAGGGTGCCTCCTGAAAGCAGGTGTCTGACAGAGGCTTCCAGCCAAGATCGCAGCCTTCAAATCCCCAGTTTACAGGGATCCTGCCTAGCAGGCCAGGGCCCTCAGGCCTCTCACCTGATGGATCAGATACGTAATCTGGTGTTTCCGCCGCTGCTGGCCTGTTGGCTGCTCACCTTTCTTCTGTAAAGGAAGAAAACAATCATTAACACATTGAAAGGAAAGTGGAAGTTTCTCATGTGCCCCAATGGGACAAGGACGGGTATTAAGAAAACATCCCAGGGGGAAGAAATCAGCTTGGAGCAGTTTTTAAGTCTATATGCTTACAAGATCAGTTAAGATAGTTATTTTTATTAAAGTTAATATGCAAAAGTCTCAAGCTCAGAATACCTGCCTAAAAGAGTCAGCCAATATCCTCAATAGACTGGAAACACTTGGAGGTCAGGACCGTCTTGTATATCTCTGGTAACCCACCATCCTCAGCACCAAGCATGGGGCTCTGCCCACAGTGGACACCTGACCCCAGCTTTACTGTCTGCAGTCAGTCTAAAACAGTTTAGAGGCCAGGGTCCAGGAGCCCTCCCTCCCTTCTCACCTCCCACCACCTCCTCTGCCCTTAAGGACCTCTCCATCTCTGTCCACTTCTCCCCAGTCAGGCCAGATGTCTAGCCTATCTCCTGCCTACTGCTTACCAGGCTCTCTCCCATCAATCACCTTTGGCTGAAACCCTACTCCCTCACTCTAGTAAGTACCAACAAGCAGCTTCCCTGGAATTAGATTTTCGCAATCACCATGCCTCTCTCCAATTTTCCAGCCTTCACCCGTAACTGCACTGAATCCCTACCCAAACTCTGATGCAAATGATTTACTGTCAAAGTCTATATTGGTCTGGGCTTTCATTCTGCGGTTTTCCTGTCCTCTGCCAGTGTTAGTCTCAGACTAGAAGCTTCCTAATCAACCCCACCCAACTCCCAAAACTCCTCTCTGGAGTCTCCTCAGCACTTATGTAATCAATTTGCACCATAATCATTTATACTCAAGTGTCCTTAAAACTCTTCTCAACTACACTCTAAACCTGTCAAGGACAGGAACAGTACCCTTCTCTTCTTTTTTAAAAAATCTAGCTCAATGCAATGAGATGGTGGGGGAAAAAATAAAAAAATCTGGGAAAACAGCAGACTCCGATTCCTTGATGCTATTTAATGTTACCTAATATGACGGTTAAAGATGACAAACATAAAACATCCAGCTCCACTCCCGGTCCACAGTGAGCACCACCAACAGTAGCTATTACTATGTGATGACGCCTCTCCACCCAGCTAGTAGGGCATGCTCTCCTAAGTGGCTTTTCCGGTAAACAGTGATGGATCTATGCTGATCTAACCACAATCCTTTGCTCTGTCCTGTACGACCGCCAGCATTCAGTTAAAACAAACGGCTGGGGCTCAGATGGCCATCTGTGGCCACAGAACAAAGCAAAGAAAATGGGGGGAGAAGAAGGGAATAAAATGCCCGACCTTGGCCTCGCTGGTGCTGGGCTAGAATCCAGGGCTTCCCCACATCTTCCCCCCTGTGCCAGGTTCATAAATGTCCACATTTGCTGCACTCAGCTACCAGGTGAAGAGATGTTCATCATACTGACTGAAGAAAACTAGCACAGAGAAGGCAGCAGTGTGGTGTGGGAAATGTGAGGAATAAAGCATCTGAAAAGACCACAGCTGGGTACAATAAATAATGGAATGAAAGATGAGAGAAGGGGATGCACACTCAGAACCGAGGACCCCATGACTTCGGAGGCTCTGTTGTGCTCACACCTCAACAATGTGCTGTACCAGGTCCCAACTTAGCAAGATGGAGAGAGGGGTAGGACAGTAGGAAAAGGGAAGAGCAGCTATGGATTCTGTCCAGCAGGGAAGGAGCCACACATACTGAGATCTTCTCAACTGCAGGATAGGAAACTGTTTCAGCCGTCCAGTCTCAGGAACCAGACTACCATGTAGATAGAGAGCAAAGTGCTGCAAAATTCTGGAAAGTAGGAGCTGTACCTGGGAAGCTTCGTGTACACACCAGTACCAAGGGGAACATGTGTTTGCTAAAGGTGTAGGGACAGGAACAATGAGGTGAGGGGTCAGGTGGCCGCCCAGTAGACCTTTCTTTCCCACTTACTTTGCTGAATGACTTCATGGTTTTCTCTTCTGTCAATGACTTCGTCATCCACTGCTGGGCCCCACTGAGCTGGTCGTCACCTTTGATCTCCACAAAGTTGATCTCCTCCCTCCCTCGGTTCCTTTTGCCCTGCAGCCGCTTAAACTGGAAAAGGATGAAAAAAATTCAGGAGTCGGGGGTCTGGGTAGGGGATCAGGAGATGTCACCAAGGATCCAGTTTATGGAATGATTTTGGGGTTCCCCAATTCCACTGCACCCTTAATTCTCTGTGCAGTATGTCCTTTCACCATGCCACCTGCCAAGTTGTGCTGATGCCAGGTGAAAGGCTACTTCTCAGAAGTTCTCCTGGCCTCAGGGAAAAGAAGGTCAAAATGTATTCCCAAACGTAAGTGCAGAGATTCCCTGGTATGAATTTTACTCAAATTATGTATAAATTGTATATGCCTAAAAGAACTGTACACTATTTTCACATTAAGAATTAAAGGTACAAAAACAATTCTAGGATTTCTCTTCTAAAAATTAGTTCTTTTAACATGTCTGTTCTTTCTCATTGGTTCAGTATCACCAAATCAGCAGACCATACACCAGATTAGACATTAGAGGAGAATGTAATTCGAGATGGAGAGAGAGGAAGCCTCAAAAAAGAGCCTGGCAAAATTTCCAAGAGGCTGCTACTCTTTCCTCTTCCTCCAAAAGAAAGAAAGAAAAATTATCACACTGTTAAGTCACCAGAAGATGTGCGGAGGAGTGTAGGTAAAGAGGAATAAAATTCAAGAACACTTGGAAATCTGCAGTGAAACCCAGGTTGTGGTCTGAGCATCACCAAGGCCTCTCTCTACCCATACGGAGCTGACTTTTGCCATTGGATAAGCTCCCAGCTGCCTCCTAGGCTTAGAACAAAAAGGGCCTAGCTACTGAACTTGTCAAGGAGGACATACACAGCAAAGTGGACGAATACAGGATTAACCACAGGCAGAAGTCTGCAAAGGGATGGACATCTTTCTGTGAAAAGGTGAGAAGAATGTTATTTTTATAAGAACTTGCATCCCCCCTATTTCTCCAACCTACTCCTGGTAGGCTGTGGCCTCCCTACAGATGGAATACTTTATCTCCTGAACATGACTGGACGGCCGCAAACCATGAGGTTTTCATCTTCCCTTGTGCTGAGTCGGAGAGAAGCTCAGCAGCAGGGAATATAACAGTGATGTGAAACACAAGGTTATTTACTGAGGCTGCTGTCCCCTCCCCCAAATTCACTCTCCCCCTCTCTGTTTGTATGAATGAACCCAACATTTTGGCTAGGCATAGTACCACCCAATGAAAAAACTACTACGATCCCTTGCAACTAAATACGGCCACATGACAGGTTCTAGTCAGAGAAGGCAATGGCACCCCACTCCAGTACTCTTGCCTGGAAAATCCCATGGACAGAGGAGCCTGGTAGACTGCAGTCCATGAGGTCGCTGAGAGTCGGACACAACTGAGTGACTTCACTTTCCCTTTTCATTTTCATGCATTGGAGAAGGAAATGGCAACCCACTCCAGTGTTCTTGCCTGGAGAATCCCAGGGATGGGGGAGCCTGGTGGGCTGCCGTCTCTGGGGTCACACAGAGTTGGACACGACTGAAGCAACTTAGCAGTCAGTAAGGCAGAAGGAAAAGTATCCCTAGGAACTTTCAGGAAGTCTCCTAAAGGGGGAGGTGACTTTCTTTTTCCACTCTGCTGCCTGGTGTGCAGTAATGACGCCAGTGGCCTTAGTTACACTCTTACTCTTACCGAAGGGGGCTGAATCTCGACAACTTTTTGAAGCTGCCATACCAGCCTTGGCTTGCCTATCTCTAGCCTTTTATAAAGAAAAAAGTTAACTTCCCTTACATATGCCATTATTACTTGAAGTTTCTCAATTATATGTTGTCAAACTGAATCCCAAATGAATATAGATTTTTTTGCTTTTTAAAAAAAGAATTTCCTTTAACTTCAGACTTGAAACTTGGTGTCTAGGGGTCAAAGATGGTCACTTGGGCTTTATTAACTTACTGCTTCGTCATCGATGAAGGACGCATCTGGGGCAATTTCCTGGGGGGGGACCAGAGCCGGGTCCTGTGCGGGATAGTAGCCACCACTGTAATAATCCTGTAGTCAAGGAGGGGAGAAAACACATCAGCTGAGGCCACAGTGGAGAGAACAGAGAAAACCCTCATCCAAGAGGCAGTGGTGATACCCATACAGACCCCTCAAGTGGACCGGTAAAAGCACAGATCCTAAGGACCTACCCTACATTTCAAGAACCAGAGTTTTTTCTGATCTACACTATCCAGAGAGATGGATATTTTTTTTAGGGAAGACATACAAGAAATAAAAACATTCTCTCTGGCTTCAATTCACAGCCTGCTCCCTTGGCTGCTTCCCCAGCATGACTCCTACTGCTGACCTCTACCAAGCCTCAGCCAGGCTCCTCCTGCTCAGAAGACCCTAGTACGCTCGTGTGAGCAGAGACGAGGAGGTGTGAGGCATGCTACTCCTGCTCCTCGTCCGATTCAGCAGCCCTGGGCACAGGGGACTCCCTCCCTTAGCAGACAGGAAGTTGCAGATCTCTGATAAAAATAAACCACCATAAGGGTGGTATGGAATTTACAAAGCTGAGAACAAACCAGGTTTGCGTTACCAGATTTTCAGTTCAGGAATTGATGACGCCCCTTTAGAGGCGAGCTGGCCAGATGTTGCTGTGGACCCTAGAGGAAGAGGGTGAAGGCAAGGGCAAGGCCCCTCCTGTGGCCAGCTCAGGCAGCTGCAGGGCTGAGAAACTATTTCCTCCCTGCCTGTACTTTTTCCTAATTCTTTCACCTTTGCCCAAAACTCCAAGAAATGTTCCTCTGAGAACATTCAGTTTATATATGAAAAATAAGGTTTAATAATAAATAAAAATAACACATAAAAACCAGAGTAATTAAAACATTAATTTCCATTAAAAGTATTGATAAAAAAATATACATTTAAATTGAAGGGCCCCCTAGAGTAATTAAAGTGCTTTAATTTGCACTGACTGACTTCATGGTATCTGTAACTGCATACAAAATTCCAACTGTTATTCACTGCCTGGATATAAACTAGTGGTTTCTTAAATTTTTCTCTTTCTTTGCTAAAGAGATCAAAACATTCATCTTCCTCCTTCCAACAACCCTGACGGGAGATACACTGTCCCTGGTCAGTCTACAGGACACAGCAAGGCTTAACAGCAAATAGTTTTCAAAGTCTTTGATCAGAACAGAGTGCCCTCAAAGTCCACCTACCATGGGTCTCCACGCAGGCCTAGATGTAGATAAGAGTAACACTGACCACTCAGAGAATCACAGTGGTTGAAGGACACTGAAGTCCTGCAACCATCACATGCTGGCAGGAAAACTTCCTACAGCTGCCCAGCCACAGCACGAGCCAGCTGCCTCTGATCAACTACCACTGCGGCTGTGAGTCCCCAGACTTCTGTGAGCCCTCTCCATCTAAGAAAGCTCTGGCCACCGGAAGTCTGTCTTAAACTACTCACAACCTGGCCTCATATATTCTCACCCTCTGAAGCCCTGAAGAACAATTTAAACAGCTCTTCCAGATAACATTTGAATAAAAATTCTCATAACCATTTACTGAGCATTTGCTATGTTACCAATATAACTCTTGTAGCAACCCTGAAGTTCTATCATTCTTCCCATCTTAGAGCTGAGAAATCTGAGATTCAGAGGGGCAGATAAGTAATTTGCCCCAACTCATACAGTTTGAGATTCGAAATCTAAACCCCATTTCCTATCTCTGCCCAAACCATGGTCCCCCAGTGTCTTCTCTCCAGAGACTTACTTTAGTCCTTTGACATCTCATGTCTTAGTCAAGGCCTCTCACCATTCTCCTATTCCCTTTGCATTCAGCTCTCCAGGCTCCCTCCTCTCCCTCCCTCCTTCCTATGTTCTCAGCACTCCCCACCTCCAGAACTCTCCTTGGACTCACTGTTATCTAGTCATCTATGCCAAAGCTCCCACATCCTCCTCACCCACATGTGCAGAAGCTACCTGGGATCTCTAAGATTAGAGACTGCTCTTCTTCCACTTTCTCCCTATACCTCTCATCAGTTCCTACAATGACATTCTGTGTTCAGAATAAAGGGGTCAAGTATGTGGTTCAACCTGTCAGGCTTCACAACTTAGGCAATTTTAGATCAATATGGTTTGGCGTAAAGCCATGTTTTGAGACCTGATAAGGAAAACCAAGACACCAGAAGACTCATTAATTCAGCCAAAGTGATGCCAGAGAGGCCATTATCACAGGCTCAAAGCTCTCCCCCTGCTGCCAGACTCCCACATGCCCTGACTTGCCCTCCATGCCGCCTACCCACCTGATAATAAGCACCAGCAGCATTGGCATCGCCATAAGTGGAAAACTGATTATAGCTGTAGTCATCCCCAGGCTTAGGCATCCAAGGGGCCCCACTTGAGCCTGCTGCCATCTTGAATTCCAAGGGGGCATTGGCTGCATCGTCCTGGAAGGCCGGCTCTGGTTCTGTGCCTGGAGGCAGCTCTTCTGGGACAGTGGGAACGGGGTAAGGGTATGGCTCAACTCCAGGCGGTTCGGCCTTCTCAGGGAGGGAGAAAAAGTTCTCAGGGGCTACTTCCTCATCACTGTCATCCTCCTCCTGCGTGATCTGCTTCGTTACCTGCAGGGCAGCACTCTTGGCGGCAGCCTTGATAGCTGAGGGTGACGGAGTGGTGGTTGTGGTGCCCACAACAGGGGCAAGAGAAGAGGACTTGGTCTTGGAAGCCTGCCTGGAGGGCTTAGTGTCAGAGGAGCCATCCGAGGGTTTCCGGGAGAAGGCATGGGGCAGGAGCAATCTGTTAGTCTCTTTCACAGTCAGGTTTTTAGGTTGGGGAAGCAAGGCAGACAAACCAGTCCCCTCACTAGATCCCTGGTGAGCCCAAGTTTGGGTAAGGAGGGAAGAAAGGTGACAAGTGAGATGTTATGATACATGTTACTGACATTAAGAACAAGCATTACAGTTATGTGCTCCAGCCTAAAATCTTAACAGCCCTGTTCTATCTGACCTTTGCCCACTAAGGTCATCCAAACTGGACTTGACTCCTCCTACCTCAGGCCTTTCTTTTTTTATTTTTTATTTTTTTTTATTTTTTTATTACCTCAGGCCTTTCTACTGTCCACTTCTCCCAGCTCCTCTACCAAAAGACCTTTCCTGATTTTTTTTTTGCTAATATGATACATGTAGTAAATACATCATCGTTCTTCCCAGAAAGCCCAGGGCTCCCTCCAGCTGATCAATGAACATCTCTCAATATCTTGAAGGTTCCTCTTCAGCATGGCAACTCCCTGCTTCCTTTGGATTGCCACTCATAATAGCAAGGCTCTGTCCTAAAAAGACATTCATACATCCCGCCCAAAGTTCCCCCCTCACCCAAGGAAAATCCTAGAGATGCGATATGTCCAGCTTGTTTATGCCAGAGTCAAGCATTAAACTTATCAATTTGTAAGCTAACTGGCTCAGTCCATCCAGAGTTCCTGTTACTCATAAGAATCTTTAGGAGTCTGCTTTCTGTATAACAAGAACAGCTGGCCTAACTGTAGGGCTGAGGGAGGTATTGGTTTGAAAAAGGAGAATGGAGTTAGTGTCACTTACTGGACACTGTGTCACTGTCCTGGAGTAACCATGTACTTCAGCACTCCCAGCCAAGAAATGCCCAGAATGAGCAAACTAAGGCTTCTGAATCAAGCAGTCCAGGCAGAACTGTTCATCCAGAAAATGGGCTCTTCTCCCTACTGTCTGTGTTCAGACAGGTCACTCCATCCTGGCAGACGCCAAAGGCTCAGGCTCATTAACACCAGACTGAGACGGAATGGGGCACATATATCCTTCAGGCTACCTTCGAAGCGTCTGACTTCTCAGCTACATCTAGGATCATGGCTACATCCCTTTGCAGTGCTTGGTCCACACTTTGCCTTATCAGCTCAGAGGTTCTCCATGCACTCATCTCTCCCTACCATCTGAAAGACTGCTCTTTACTCCTAGAGTGCGTTCTGAGCCAGTGTCCTTCCATCTCGAGGTGCCAGTTCACTTCCTCCAGGAAGCCATTCTGACAACAGGCAACATGAGAGTCTCAGCGAGAGTATCTTTCACGATCCTTCCTCCATAAGCCACTACAGACATGGGCACAGCATCACTCTCACCGGTTATCTAACCTCCACGTGACCGTGTCCTTCTAAGACCTCCCAACATGGAATATGACACCTTAACAGAGGCAGGGAAGGGGCAACCTCAGGATTGTACACCTGAATCAGGAGACAACAACCTTATAAAGGAAGAGCCGCTTTTGCTCTTCCTGAGACATATAATTAACATGAGGTCAGAGGGTGTATAAATCACTGAGTGTGGAACTGAACCGGAAGAACTCCTGGGGGCCAGAATAAAGGCGCTGGGACAAGGGGAAACGGGAGACGGCAGCGAGAGCGTCTCCCAAGCACTGTCTGGTTACGAAGGTCTCATTCTCCTCATATACAAGACAGGAGTGATAGTAACACTCTGATTTAGGTACTGTTAAGAGGATAAAATCAATTAAACATTGGTATAGCACTTAGTACCATTTAAGTTTCTTTTCCAGTTTAAAAATGAGACTGGGAGAAGATGGATAATTTTAAAGTTCAGATGTCCCATAACATAATTTTGACCAATCAATTTATTCTACTGTTCCTAAATAATCCTTTTACCTGAAATGCAATAAATCAAATTGAGCTCCAATGCATCTCCCTACCACACCTACCCTCTAAGAGAGGCAACGCCAGCACACTTGTCAGTGAGCAGTGAGAGGAGGGCAGAAAAGCACAAGCTCTGACGTTACGTGGAAAACAAAACTACACTCAAACAGGTAGCCCTCAGTATCAGTATTTGCATTTGCTTAAGCTTGATCTGGAACTTTCCCACCTTCCAGGAAGCAACATGGGAGGGAATGGCTTCTGATACAAAGCTTACCTGAAGGGCAGTTTTCTTCTTTGTGGGTTCATCTTCCTCAGAATCTGACTAAGAGAAAGAGAAACAAAATAAGGCTTCGCTGTTTAAGGACAACAGGGAAAGCACTCACCTTAAATGAAGCAGAAATAGAGGCCTGGACAACAGTGGCCATCATTCAATGGGCCCTTCCTCTGTGTGAGGGACGTGTCTCCCAGGACCAGGCAAACAGCTTCAGGGAATGAGGCAGGCATTGACCTCCTCTGGTCACTCATTCTGAAAGCCCCAGACCTGTTCCAGAGCCTTGTGCATCAGTTTTGTCCTTTAAATAATGACTATTTCCTCTCATTCAGTCTTTGGTGGAAAGAAAAAGCTATGCCCATTCTTCTTCCTATAAATCTGTCCACTAGAAGATGAATGGGATTTGGCCCACAATCTCACCCAATCTCGGCTTCACTTCTAAAACCACTTATATAGACTACATAACCACAGGGCCGGGGAACTCCAGCGGGATTAAGTGGTGTGTTAACTACTCTTCGATGAGACATTAAAGGTCAAAGCCATTGAAGAAATCCATCCCTCTCCAAGTATGATCTATTGCGTAAGTATGCCAGACAGAGTCGTTCACATCCAGGAAGAAGGCAAGCAAATGATGACTGTGAGAATTTGGGGCAAGAAGGGAGGTCCTCTGTGTTATCCCTCTGATTCATCAGGATTGTTTCGAAAACAAGTTCTCACACTGAAAAATGGCCAAACTTTTAGTTCAACATCAGCTCCTCAGCCATCTTCAACTATCAGAAAGATGTAAGGCATATGAAAAGCAAGTTTTAACATTTTATTTTAAAAACTTTATATCCAAACTGAGAACCTTCAAAGTTTTCCACTTGTTAAGACCCTGGTTTGGGGCACCTGTATACAAAGGTGATTAGGCAGGACTCTAAGATCCTTTCCATCCCCAAGATTTTAAACAACTCAAATTCTCTGCCTATTTTTCTCAAATGAACCTCATATGTCACAAGTTCCCCATTGGATTCATCTGCTACAAGGACCTTCTGATCATTACTCAGAACCTACTGTATGTAAGACACTGTGCCAGGCACTGCAGACACAGCACCAGCATGTCCTATGGCTGGGTTACCGGTGCTACAATGACACTCATCCACTCAGGCGACAGGACAGGACTTGGGCCAGGCAGAGTTCTGGCCCACTCATTTCCAGAGGCACAACCTGGACTACTTCCTCCACTGTGCTTCAAAGATTTTCTTGTATGCCAAGACATGGAAAAAGTCCCAGCCCTCAAGAAACTTGAGTCCAGTAAGAAGACAGACAAGTACCCAAATAACTGTAATAAAAGCAGTTAAGGATAAGGGCATCAACTGTGACTCCAAAAATCTCCTCGAAGAACTGGCTGAGCCTCCCTCTGTACTTCTTTCACATAAGTTCCCCACCTTCTCACGGCTCCTTCAGGTTCCTGGATGACTGCCACCTCTCACTCTCCTGTCAGTCTGCACTCTGTACCTCCTGACCGGAAATTCTGAAGTCTTCCTAAAGAAGCTCACCTTGCTCTTTTTCACTGTGTCCTTATGTTATTTATTTGTCTTCGGTGGTATCAGGCTAACAATGATTCATTTGTGCTTGCTCTGTAAATGTTGCATTTTTCATGTGCATATACTTGCCTTACTAGAATTAACACCCAAAAAAGAAGTCTTTTTCATTATAGGGGACCGGAATGCAAAAGTAGGAAGTCAAGAGATACCTGGAGTAACAGGCAAATTTGGCCTTGGGATACAAAATGAACCTAGCCAAAGGTTAACGGATTTTTTCCAAGAGAACGCACTGGTCATAGCAAACACCCTCTTCCAACAACATAAGAGAAGACTCTACAAATGGACACCACCAGATGGCCAACACCGAAATCAGACTGATTATATTCTTTGCAGCCAAAGATGGAGAAGCTCTATACAGACAGCAAAAACAAGACCGGGAGCTGACCATGGCTCAGATCATGAACTCCTTCCTTATTGCAAAATTCAGACTTAAATTGAAGTAAGGAAAATCACTGGACCATTCAGGTATGACCTAATCAAATCCCTTATGATTATACAGAGGAAGTGACAAATAGACTCAAGGGATTAGATCTAACAGAGTGCCGGAAGAACTATGGATGGAGGTTCACGACACTGTACAGGAGGCAGTGATCAAGACCATTCCCAAGAAAAAGAAATGCAAAAAGGCAAAATGGTTGTCTGAGGAGGCCTTACAAATAGCTGAGGAAAGAAGAGAAGCAAAAGGCAAAGGAGAAAAGGAAAGATATACCCATTTGAATGCAGAGTTCCAAAGAATAGCAAGGAGAGAAGAAAGCCTTCTCGGTGATCAATGCAAAAAAATAAAGGAAAGCAATAGAATGGGAATGACTAGAAATCTCTTCAAGAAAGTCAGAGATACCAAGGGAACATTTCATGCAAAGATGGGCACAATAAAGGACAGAAATGGTAGGGACCTAACAGAAGCAGAACATATTAAGAAGAGGTGGCAAGAATACACAGAACTATATAGAAAAGATCTTCATGACTCATAACTATGATGGTGTGATCACTCACCTAGAGCCAGACATCCTGGAATGCAAAGTTAGTGGAAGTGATGGAATTCCAGTTGAGCTATTTCAGATCCTAAAAGATGATGCTGTTAAAGTGTTGTACTCAATATGCCAGCAAATTTGGAAAACTCAGCAGTGGCAACAGGACTGGAAAAGGTCAGTCTTCATTCCAATCTCAAAGAAAGGCAATGCCAAAGACTATTCACACTACTGCACAATTGTACTCATCTCACACACTAGCAAAGTAATACTCAAAACAAGTGAGGCTTCAACAGAACGTGAATCCAGAACTTCCAGATGTTTAAGCTGGAATTAGAAAAGGCAGAGGAACCAGAGATCAAACTGCCAACATCCGTTGGATCATCGGAAAAGCAAGAGTTCCAGAAAAACATCTACTTCTGCTTTACTGACTACACCAAAGCCTTTGACCATGTGGATCACAACAAACTGTGGAAACTTCCTAAAGAGATGGGAATACCAGACCACCTTACCTGCCTCCTGAAAAATCTGTATATAGGCCAAAAAGCAAGTTAGAACCAGACATGGAACAACGGACAGGTTGGAAAAGGAGTACAACAAGGTTGTATATTGTCACCCTGCTTGTTGAACTTATATGCAGAGTACATCATGCAAAATGCTGGGCTGGATGAAGCACAAGCTAGAATCAAGACTGCAGGAAAAAATATCAATAACCTCAGATATGCAGATGACACCACCCTTATGGCAGAAAGCGAAGGGGAACTAAAGAGGAGAGTGAAAAAGTTGGCTTAAAACTCAACATTCAAAAAACGAAGATTGTGGCATCCAGTCCCATCACTTCATGGCAAATAGATGGGGAAACAATGGAAACAGTGATAGGCTTTATTTTCTTGGGCTCCAAAATCCCTGCAGATGGTGACTATAGCCATGAAATGTAAAAGACGCTTGCTCCTTGGAAGAAAAGCTATGACCAACCTAGACAACATTTTAGAAAGCAGAGACATTACTTTGCTGACAAAGGTCCATCTAGTCTAAGCTATGGTTTTTCCAGTGGTCATGTATGGATGTGAGAGCTGGACCATAAAGAAAGCTGAGTGCTTTTTTGATGCTTTTGAACTGTGGTGTTGGAGAAGACTCTTGAGAGAGTTCCTTGGACTGCAAGGAGATCCAACCAGTTCATCCTAAAGGAAATCAGTCTGGAATATTCATTGGAAGAACTGATGCTGAAGCTGAAGCTCCAATACTTTGGCCACCTGATGCAAAGAAATGAGTCCTTAGAAAAGACCCTGATGCTGGGAAAGATTGAAGGCAGGAGAAGGGGATGACAGAGGATGAGATGGTTGGATGGCATCACTGACTCGATGGACATGAGTTTGAGCAAGCTCCAGGAGCTGGTGATGGACAGGGACACCTGGCGTGCTATAGTCCATGGAGTTGCAAAGAGTCGGACATGACTAAGCAACTGAATTGAACTGATCCGTGAAAATCCAAAAAATGTATACTAAATAAAATTTTTAACAGAATTCAAGGATTATTATTCTCTCTGGTCTGCCAGAGGTCAAACACAATCCAAGAAAAGCCTTAAGCCCCAAACACCCAAGCATTTTTGACCTTTTCTCTCCGTTCCAAATTCCACTGCCTCAGGGTTTACTGACCGCTTCCCTTTTCTTTTTTTTCCCCTCACTCCTCCTTCCCAAGTTTTTTGACTATGAGGACTTTCTCCTTTCCAGCAGACCACACAGAACCACCTCACTGTAGGGTATACAAGGTTGTCAGGAAGTCCTCAGGCACATTTAAACTTTTACATCTTAGGTGATATGTCCAATGGAAACAATCTGAAAAAAAAATGTTATCAAGTTTAAGACAATTATATCCATAAAACTGTACAAGCATTTTTTTATTTTTCAGATCTGTGACAAACAAAAAGTGACTACTCTGAAAGTGTAGGCAAACTGTCCTGTGGCTAATAGAATTGAAGGCCAGATCAGCTGGGGGAAGAAAATTCAATTTTTCCTTAAATATCACAGACGGTTTCCATTATACTGTCAACCTGAGTTTAAAGCTTAAAAGCACATACATGAAAAACTGTACAAAGATTTCAGGAACGCCTTATTAATTCCGGATTTAGAGGATGGCTATGGCTACTCACGACCATCCTTCTCTCTTTGAACATCCTGTACTAACCTACTGAGCCCCATCATAAATCATCTCATGATAGGCACAAATGTGACTCCCTAAAACAGAACACTAAGGCCCTCAAAAAATGTGCTGAACCTCTAAGCCGTTCTTAAGACTATTCATCTTTGAGAGAGGGGCAGAAATCAATCTTTACCTCTTAAAGCTGACAAAGAGGGCTCTGAGACATTCAGTAACCTACCTAGGCCACAGAGGAAGTTCAGGGCCCTTAGGAGAGTAGGGAACAGAAAGAGAACCACTTCTTGCCCCCTGTATCAACTTTAGCCAACTAAAGAGGTTGGAAACATGGAACTCACTGGTTCACTATGAAAAGAGGTTGAGAGGCCACTCAAAGGACTTACGGGCATGTGTGGGCTTGGATGAAAACAGGAAACCAAAGAAAGCTCAACAAGGAATTATCCAAATACCTCACACAGAAAAATAAATTTCAGTTCAGAGTACCAAAAAGGAAGAGATGAGTAATCCAAAATCTAAAAGATGTGCCATATATCTGCCAGTCATGGGGTCAGGGGCTGTCTTAGAGCATTTAAAAGGAAAATTAACTCAGCTTTCTATCAGGAACCAATTAGAGGCAACAGGATCAGCCTAAGCATAGTATTTAATTTATACACAACGAGAACTTCCTTGATGGTGAAAGGTACATGAGTATCCTGGGGCTTTTTTCCCCTTTATCATGGTAAACCATATATAACATAAAATGTATCGTTTTAACCATTCATAAGCATACAATTCAGTAGCATTAAGTATATTCATAATATTGTGCAATCATTACCACTATCTCCAGGATTTCTTGTCATCCCAAACAGTGACTCTGTACCTATTAACGATAATTCCCCACTCCCCAGTAACCTCGGTACTACTTTCAATCTCATTTGCCCAGTCTAAGTGCCTCATACAAATGGAATCATATAATATGTGTCCTTTTGTGTTGAGCTTATTTTACTGAGCATGTCTGCAAAGTCCATCCATACGGTAACACCTATCAGAACTGCATCCCTTTTTAAGGTTGAGTAATACACCACTCTTTGTGTACCCACTCGTCTGTTGCTGAAAACATGGGTTATTGCCACCTTCTGGCTACTGTGAACAGTGCCGCTACGAATGCTAGCATACAAGCATTTGTCTGAGTCCCTGTTTTCAATTCTTTTTACCTAGGAGTGAAACTGCTGGATCATTCTAATTAACTTTTTGAGAACCCACACCAAACTGTCCTCCACAGCAGTAGATTAAAAGGAGGCTGTTGAGTCAACTCCTAGAGTGCTAAAGACCAGCGAAAGGCGATCTAAGTGGGTCTGTGTCATCTGACACAGAGAGGATGACGATGCTAGAGATACAGGAGCACCCGGGGCTGGAAGAAGTTGGCTGGGCCAGAAAAGGCAGTCCCAGGTTTTCCACAAGCTGGCTGTGTCTCTTAAGAAGGCAGCGCTGTATTTCTTTCTGGCCTCATAAGAGCCTGAGCCTCAGTGGCCACCACTGTCCTCTCGGTTCCAGCTGCCAAGAGTGACAAGACACACACACCCCAAGACCGCTGAGCAAGAACGGAAACAGACATTTTCCATTAAGCCAGGCCCAGTGGGATCTGCTAATCTATGAGCGCCTCACTCCCCGTGGCAGCCTCCCTCTTATCTTCCCAGGCTCTGGTCCTGACAGACTCCCTTTCCAAAACGCAATCACTAGTTGCCAGGGCCAGTAGCCAAGAAGGAAATCAGAGCCCAAGCACCGACCGCCCCCGCCTCCACCCTCAGGCTCCAAACTCCAGTCACCTACACACTCCTCTCTGCTATCACCCCAGTTAGCTAGATTCATCAACTGTTTTCCCCTTTGGTCTCAAATATGTTCTTACACCTGCCCGTTCAGCCAGGACATCATTTTCTCTCCCCCTTTGGCACTCCTCATAGAACCACCTTCCTAGCTCTGGTTGCTCAAGACTCTTCTATCTTTTTGGTAGGAACTATGATAGAAAGGAAAACAACACACCGGGGAGCAAATACGACTTCTGCTACTCTCAAACTATGTGATTTTCTCTGTTCTCTAAATTCCTATATCCTCACCTGTAAACTAGGGGTAAGGCTTAACTTACAGAGTCGCTGAGGTGCCCAGCAGTGTCAGACACTTCACAGGTGACCCACAGATGTTGGAGCATTCCTCCTTCCCTTTCTATCTAGGGCTAAATCCTAGCTAAATTCACTGCAGTCAACTCTTGACTACTTGCTTAACAGAAGAGACCAAAATTAGTGCAATTTCCATTTCACAGCTTCAAATCTTTCACTACCTGGGTAAGCAATTTGAAAGGACGCGTAACACTAATCCAAGTAACTCTGAAATTTCTATTTGTGTTGGAAGGCACATTACATGACAGAAAACCATTAGAGAAAACTTATTCCTCTAATTTTGCTTTTTTGGTATCCTAATTTTAAAAGTCTGCATCTCCTAAGCCCACAAAATCAGCAATTAACCACTGTTCAGAAAAAGAACAGTAAGAAGGGGTAAGGAATGATGATTCTCCATTTTATGGATCGTTCCTAATTTTTGACTCACATAAGTCAAAAGCTGACTGAATTTGATATTGAAACGTACCTGGAGAGAGAATTTCCCCTGTTCCCTGACTGCGGCCGATCGATGAGCTGACTCAAATCAAACCAATCACAGTCTCTCTCCCAGAAAACGAGACCGGGACTAAAACTGTGGTTCAATCTGGGCCAATCACTAAAAGGAAGGAATGAAAAACCAAGGAGGTATAGGTGGCCATCTTTCTTCTGCAACAAAAGTTAAGAAGTGGAGGAAACCGGTCTGCAGACAAGAATAAATTAAAGGTGCAAAGAGAAGCTGTGTGGGTCCTGGACAGATCTCCAACTCCTGATTCCAGGCCCTTTCCAGGGTACCTCAGTATATTTATGATGCATTTCCACTTATGCTAGCCTAGTGCAGTTTCTGATACTTGTAACCAATTAAATCTAACTAATCCCCAACCTGCTCTGCCTTTGTATTCCCCAAATAAACAGCACCACTACCCTCCCAGCTGCCTGAGCCAAAAGGTCAGCCTTGACCCCTCTCCCTCACCCATGACATCTAATCAATTCCCTGGTCTTACCACTTCTCCCTCCAAAAAAGACCTGGAACCTCCAATTCTCTCCATCCCCACTACTCCCTTGTCCAGGCACCATCATCTCTCACACTGTCTCTACCAGTCTTGCTCCCTCCAGATCTTTTGGCACCCTGTGATCAGAGGATTCTTGCTCAGACTTAAGGGCTTTTCATCACCCTAGAATTACATACAAAGGCCTTGGCATCCTATCCAAGGCCCATTATCATCTGGCCTCGATCTCTTTCCCCCTAGCCTCATCTCTCATCACTGCCCCTGCCCACCATGCGCTGCAGCCTCGGTGCCTTACTAAAGCTTCCCGCAAAGAATTTGCATTCTCTCACCTCTGGGCTTTTGTACATTCCGTTCCCTCTGCCTGATGTCCTCCTCTTCATCGCCCCTTTCTCTGGCTACCTTCTGCTCACTTGTCTTAGCTCTAAAGTGTAGACATCATCTCCTCTTGAAAGCCTCCCCAACCTCTAGAGTTGATCAGTGCCCCAAAGGAGAGCTCCCATGGCACCAGCTCTATCACGGCCTCCTGATTTGACCTTGCCTGTCTCCCCCCTAGACCGTCAGCTCCGTTTACAATAGGGTCTATCATGCTCGCTACTGTACTCGGCTCCCGGCACAGGGAATCAGCTCAATAGTGAATGAAGAAATGAAAGCGAGTTCAGAGTTAATTAATCCTACTTCAGCACCAAATTCTAAAGGAAAATTATTTAAGGAAACCTAATTCATTCACTCAGATGTTTACTGAAAGCCCAATAAGCACAAGACACAGAGCTTAGAACCACAGGATCTTAGACCCACAAATATTTCAAAGGCGAAGGTCACCCTTACCTATTCACCTTAGAACGCTCTTAGGATACCTTTCCCAGGAATTACATGTTCAGAAAACAAAACACTAACTTGTACAGAACAAAAATGGGAAACTGAACCAGCTAAGGGCTAGGATTTGTTTTTATTCTAATTATCCACTTCACAATTTATCTCAGGAATTTAGCAAATTATACTTACAAAGGAAGGATAGTTAAAAGTCCTCAGAAGTTTCTGCCACTTCAGTCAGTCTAAATGGAAGATACTACAGCCTCTACCAGCAACTTTTCCTGATGCTACCTTTGAGGACCTAAAAATGAGTCTTTCCACCGTCACTATAGAGGGAAGCAAGCTGGCTCAAAGTGCCATCTTTCCCCATATATTGCAATTAGGCTGAAAGAAAATTTGGGGTGAAAACAGAATACCCCCCAAAATGAACCTATTTTCCTCTGTCTCAGGAACTTTCCTTTGTTCCAGGTTAAATCAAGGGCAAACTTAAGTTCCACTGGAGCAACAGAAGGCTTCTTTGGACCCTAGACTTAGAAATAACAGACTTGAGTAAGAAAGAAGGGGGAAATGATTTGGAAAAAGTTTGGAACAAGGTAGTAAGGGAGATTCTGGAAATACCTTCCATAAAGAATGCATATTCATTTGAATTCATTCACTCAAAATATTTAGATAGTACTCAGTATGTGCCAGGCATTGCTTTAACCACCAGGAATTCAGCAGTGAAAAAAATAAACAATAAGCCCTGTCTTCGTGGAGTCTGTATACTAGCAAATGAAGAGAGGCAAATAAAATAAACAGTATATGAGACGGTTAGTATGTCATCTCATACACTAGCAAAGTAATGCTCAAAATTCTCCAAGCCAGGCTTCAATAGTATGTGAACCGTGAAATTCCAGACATTCAAGCTGGATTTAGAAAAGGCAGAGGAACCAGAGATCAAACTGCCAACATCCCCTGGGTCATCGAAAAAGCAAGAGAGTTCCAGAAAAACATCTACTTCTCCTTTATTGACTACGCCAAAGCCTTTGATCGTGTGGATCACAACAAACTGCGGAAAATTCTTCAAGAGATGGGAATACCAGACCACCTGACCTGCCTCTTGAAAAATCTGCATGCGGGTCAGGAAGCAACAGTTAGAACTGGTCATGGAACAACAGACCAGTTCCAGAAAGGAGTACATCAAGGCTGTATATTGTCACCCTGCTTATTTAACTTATATGGAGAGTACATCATGAGAAATGCTGGGCTGGATGAAGCACAAGCTAAAATCAAGATTGCCGGGAGAAATATCAATAATCTCAGATACGCAGATGACACCACCCTCAAAGCAGAAAGTGAAGAACTAAAGAGCCTCTTGATGAAAGTGAAAGAAGAGAGGGAAAAAGCTGGCTTAAAACTCAACATTCAGAAAACTAAGATCATGGCATCCAGTTCCATCACTTCATGGCAAATAGATGGGGAAACAATGGAAACAGTGAGAGACTTTATTTTCTTGGGCTCCAAAATCCCTGCAGATGGTAACTGCAGCCATGAAATTAAAAGATGCTTCATCCTTGGAAGAAAAGTTATGACCAACCTAGACTGCATATTAAAAAGCAGAGACATTACTTTGCCAACAAAGGTTCAT
Source organism: Antilocapra americana (assembly GCA_007570785.1). NCBI lineage: Eukaryota > Metazoa > Chordata > Mammalia > Artiodactyla > Antilocapridae > Antilocapra > Antilocapra americana. The sequence continues at coordinate 1,786,812 of ML664227.1, forward strand.
CTAGTCAAAGCTATGGTTTTTCCAGTACTCATGTATGGATGTAAGAGTTGGACTACAAAGAAAGCTGAGTGCTGAAGAATTGATGCTTTTGAACTGTGTCATCAAAGACTCTCGACAGTCCCGTGGACTGCAAGGAGATCCAACCAGTCGATCTTAAAGGAGATCAGTCCTGAATATTCGTTGGAAGGACTGATGCTCAAGCTGAAACTCCAATACTTTGGCCACCTGATGCAAAGAACTGACTCATCTGAAAGACTGATGCTGGGAAAGACTGAAGGTGGGAGAAGGGGATGACAGGATGAAATGGTTGGATGGCATTACCAACTCTATGGACATGAGGTTGAGTAAGTTCCGGGAGTTGGTGGACAGGGATGCCTAGCATGCTGCAGACCATGAGCTTGCAGAGTCAGACACGACTGAGCAACTGAACTGAACTAAATAGTGATAAAGTATCTTAGATGGTGGTGCTATGGCGAAAAATAAAACAAGTGGGGTGGGGTGGAGTGGGTGACAGGAAGTTACAACTGAAATAGGTCAGCTAGCAAGTCCTCACTGAGAACTTGTCTTTTAAACCCAAACTCGAAAGAGGTGAGGGAGAGAACATTCAGACATCTGGGGGGAAGAGAACAGAAATAGCCTCCAGGCCTAGTCGGATGTCTGAAGAAAAGCTAGGGCGAAAATCAGCTTCCCTCTGAGGGTTACCAGAGGTGAGCAAGGCATGGACCAATTGACCTTTTAGAAGAGAAAGAATGGGAAGAACTCCAGATAACTCTAAAGTATTAACTGCCCCTAGGCTATCTCTTCTATCTCCCAAGGGCTCACTCCAAAAAAGGCCTTCAGTTTTTCTGATCCAACATTCAGAAAAGGACACCAGCCTGGCTTCCTCTTCTATATGTAAATGGTGAAACTGAAACATAGGCCTGCAGTTCAGCTAAACCCTGAATCTTCACTCTGCCATCTCCAGGTAAGATCAGACCCTCTGGGCAGCTGTTTCTCATCTGTAAAAATTAGAATGTTATCTCTCACACTTCTGTGGTAATTCAAGGAAAGGGTCAATGCCTGGCAAATGATCTGCACTCAACAAATACTGTCTCTTCCCTAAGTTCGCTCAAAAATAGAATCCAGGATTCCTATCCTTTCCGCTCAGACCCTGATGCTTTTAAGTTCAGGGGCAAAGCAAAAGGTTGGTTCTGAATGTTGGTCAAGGAAGGGCTCAGGGATTGTCTCCTGTTACCTCTTCAAGTGCCACATTTTATGCTGTTCTGAGTACGTCGAGGGGCGGGGAAATGCGGTGAAGATGCAACAGAGGGAATGCAATCAAGTGTCCCTAGGTCTAGGCCCTGTCAGTGTCAGGTGATGGTATAAGGCCTTTCCGCGGGTGGGTCCAGTTTGGAGAAACACGCAAGAAGAGATACCCTAACTCCCCAAAGCCGACAAACTTCAGCTCGACTAGTCGCACAGTACCAGGAATCCAGCGGTCCGGAATCAACGGATGCCTTTACAGGAGAGAGTCTCCCAGCCTCCACAAGTCCCTCCCACAGCTGAGCCCAAGCCCAAACCCCATGGACAGTGGGGGTGCCCTCCCCGGATACTCACATCCCCCTTATGCAGCTCTGGCGCCGCAATCTTCACCGGCTCTGTCCTCTTCTTTGGCTTCGGAAGCCCCAGGGGGGGCCCGGCACCGCCGATAGGTGGGGGCAGGCTGAGGCCAGGGCCTCGGGGCGAGGGCAGCCCCAATCCGAGCCCCTCCCCAACTCCCGCCGCTTCAGCCGGGCTCACGCCTGGAGGTGGGGGGAAGCCTCCCAGGCCGAAGGGCAAGGGGGGAGGGGGCTGGAGCCGGGGGTCGCCGGTGGGTGGGGGCAGCAACAGCGGCGGGGGAAAGGCTGGGGCCAGCATCTGGGGGGGCGGAGGCAGCAAGGCCGGACCCTTGGGTGCGGGAAGAGACGCGAACAAGCCCCCTAAAGTGGGCCCAGGTGTAGGGGCCGCCGCCTCCTCCTCCTCCTCCGGCTCCGGTTCAGCCTCATCCGGCTCACTTTCATCGCTGCTGGCGTAAGCAACCAGCGACATGGCGCCGCCCGCCTTTGGGGCGCCCTTGCCGGCAGACGAGGCCTACTTGAGACCGGGGATGTCCGGAGGCCTAGTGTGCCCCCCCTACTCGGCCGGGAGGGGAACCAAAAAGCCCGCCTTCTCCGTACTCTAGGGCTAGCCCCGGCAGAAGCCCATCCCCATAGTTGATTTCCACCGAATAAGGCTTCCCTCTTCACTTAAGCTCCTAGTCCCGGGCAACTACACACAGCTAATGGCCGCCGAGTCACTCCGCCTCCTCCTCGCCTCACCACGATAAGAACTACAACTCCCAGAGAACACTTTGGACACGGCACCATTCTCCGCCGCAGGGAGCGCGGCGCAAGGCACGGCGGGAGTTGGAGTCAGAGGAAGGATTGAGGTGTCCGGAGAAAGACAGGCTCTAAATCCGCCTCTGATACTAGGACTCCTGGGATGAGTAGTTTTCGGATTTTTTTTTTTTTTTTTGGTCCCCCTGACAATCCCTAGATAACTACAAGCCCCATCGGTCACCGCGGTGGTCACGGAGACGGATAGGAGAGCATTTCGGTACTTGAAGTTCTGTAGGGCAGCTGCTTGGGCGCTAAGATTTATGGGAAACGTAGTGCTCTTAGAAACTGCAAGTAATGTCGGGAATGAAAGGGCGTCTGGGAAGGTGGCGGGCGGGTGCGCGGAGGCGGGGCGCGGGGGGGCGTAGCTTAAAGAGAAAATAATGTGTAAATTAGGCTGACGAAGCTTCTGAGTCCACTGAAACCCAAGTTAGAATAAAACACCCCGAGAACAAACAGGGCTCGAGAGACCTGTACGAAATTGGGCTGCTAGCCAGAAGGATTCAAGACTTCAGGCCTTAAAAACATCTGAGAGCTGAAATAAATGTAACATGAGAGGGTGTAAGTGATCTTGTCTTGACCAAGGTGCACATCCAGGAGCACACCTTGCCCTTCCAGCCGGGGTCCTGACCTCACTTGGCAGTGAGACAGAAAGATGGGCAAGGGCCCTGAAAGGCAGAGCCTGGCACTTCAGGTTAATCCCTTCAACTCAGCCTGGTGGGGGTGGGGGCCAGCTACATCTCGGTCCCCTTCACAGATTTGAGGCCTCACCTAAGTTCATCCCCATCTGCCTGTCCCCCCATCTTTCTGTCTGCATATGTCCTTTATATCTGTCTCTGTGCTTGGTGTTCCTTGTGCCTTTATGTGTGACTTGTTCATTGGTCTCTGTGAATGCCTTTTATACCCACCCATGTTTATGTGTATCCTTTTCCACCTAACGTGTCTGCTCGTGATTCTGCAGCTGTCCTCTGTCTACCGTAATTTCATGTCCTTTTCTTACATATTCATCTTTGCCCCTTCCTGCTGATTGTGACTGGGTGCCCTCTATTTGTCAATTATGTGTGTGTCCTTTATATTCTAAACCCCCTCTGTGTGGGCTCTATCTCCCTATTCCCAGAGCAGAAGGCTCTACTGAGCTCAGCCCTGAGAGACTGTTAAGATTTAGGGAGGAGGCTAAAGAGGAAGATGGAAAGGATGACCAAAGTGGGTGATGATGATGGCAACAACAAAGAGGGACAGTGAAAGCCTAAGCATGACTTCTGGATTAGATAAGCCTGCTATGGTCCCCTCCTCCCCACCTTCTCGATGTGTCTAAATCTCACCCTACTTTCACCAACAAATTCATATGCTGCTTTCTCCATCTGTTTGCTTAAATCTGTCTGCTCCCTGCTCTGGATGCCCAGAGCATTTTTCTGCCCACCAATTCTTAAACTTGAATGTGCCTAAGATCACTGAAAAACTTTTAAAAAATGCCAATTTCTGAATTCCAGCCCAAGAGATTCCTCTTCAGTGGGTGGGGCCCAGAAGTGGGACCCAGAAGTCTGGATTTTTAAGCAACTCCTCTGTTGATTGCAAAGCAGGTGTACTAAGGACCACACTGAGAAACTAGACTCTCCCGTGTTACCTTGCACCTGGTATGCTTTGCACGCTGCTGCCTTCTAATACCAGCTTTTCCAATATAGGCTCCCCAGCCTACTTTCTGGTGAATTTGGACAGTCACTTCTCTTCTCTGAGTTTCATTTTCCTCCTTTGAAAAATGGATAGCGTACGACAGGAAAGAGAATGGGAAACTTTCAAAGGGAAATGATTATCCCTATTCCTGGTCAACACATCTTGCTGCCCTGTAGTGAAGAGACACTCCAAAAGGGCAGAGATCTTTTTTTTAAACAAATATTTTCTAAGCAGGGTCCTCTTACTATAAACAATGATTTCCCTTAATAGGTAGATAGATAGATACCCTGCCCTCAAAAGGTTGTTTTCATGCAAGAAGTTGATTAAAGAAATTTGAGGACGAGGATGAGAAGGAGATTTATTTCTCACTGCTTACTCCTTTATACCTTTTGAAATTTGTAACTTGAGCATGTATTACCTATTCAAAAGTAGTAATAACATTAATAAAGTCTTCCATTAAAGATAGTAAATTGAATAGACATACCTAATTTGGTTCCCTCCTGAAATTCTACTAAAACTTCAATTAAAGGAATTTTTCTAAGGCATCATCGACTCAATGGGCGTGAGTTTGAGCAAGCTCTGGGAGTTGGTGCTGGACAGGGAAGCCTGGCACGCTGCAGTTCATGGGATCACAAAGAGTGGGACATGACTGAGCGACTGAACTGAAAGATCATTTTGAAAAGATTTGAACCCACAAAGATGGGGACGTGAGAAGAGGAGAGCACAGTGACATTTTGGAAGGTGGAAAGCATTGGTGGTACTGCTTTGACACATTCAAGAGAGCTGAGAAGCAAGCTGGCCCTGGGGAATGGTGAGACTCAGTCTGAACTATCTGTAGAAGGCTCAGGAGTATGGCATCAAGTACCTCCAGAAGGGAAGGGAACAAAAGTGAGAGCTGGTTAGCAAACATTAGATCCCTGAATCCCCTCCACCATCTCATGCTAATGGAAGACTGCCTCTCCCCAAACCCAGACAAAATAAAGGAAGGTTTTGGGGGTTTTGTTTGTTTCTGAGAGGAATAAAACAGAGAGGGTTTCTGCTATGAAGAAAACCAGGCACAGTGAAGAGCATGGGTATTTTATAGACATCAAAGGAATTAAAGCAGTATGCACACAGAATACTGAGACCCCCAGATCTGTTTTTCCCAGAAGAGTGGCCAGCAGCCTTTACCCTAAAGGCTAGATACTGGGGGAGATCTCCACAGGAAATGTGTTCAGCCCAAGAAGAAAGATCTATGGAATCCCATATCAGAGATTCTCCCTACAAATTTCCTATCCATAAAACCCCCACACCAAGTTCTCAAATGAGAAGCTCCAACCACATGCCCATAGGTCCAAGATGCTTTTTAGTCTCTCACTATTTTTTAAGTCCCTCACTCTTAAACGTGAGCAGGCACTCTAACATAAATGACAGAGAAAAAACAAACAAGTAAAAATAGAGAAACTGCAGGGAGAAGAAAACTTCCAAAATCTATCCTCTTTCTCAGATAAGAGAAATATTGTATACATGAAACAAGAACAGGATGCCATAAAAAAAGTAACAAGCAGAAAATACAATAGAACTCTTGAGAAATAAAAATACAAGAGCACAGATAAAATTCTCACTAAAAGAGTTGGAAAAGTTCAGAAAATCAAAGAACCACCCAGAAGGTGTAATATCTAAATGATAAGAGATCCCCTACCTCAAAAAAAAGAGGGAAGGAAATATCAAAGGAATAATTACAAAAACCTCCCAGAACTGAGGGACAAGCATTTTTTTTTTCCTGAGTGGAGGGGGCCACCCACTGCTCAGCATAGTGGTTAAAAATGGATCCACACCAGTATGAAATTTCAGAACACCGAAGACAAAGAGAAGATGTTGAAAGTTCCCAAAGGAAAGAAACAGATCTCTTAAAATGGATCAGGACAGAATGTGTCATAGATGAAAATGGAACAAGAGCTTCAGAAATCCAAAAGAGGGACTTCTTTGGTGGTCCAGTGGGTAGGAATCCATCTTCCAATTCAGGGGATGACGGTTTGAGCCCTGGCTGGGGAACTAATATCCCACATGCCGCTCGATTGCAACTAGAGAAAGCCCACACTTTGCACCAAAGATCCAGCACAGCCAAGCACAAAATTTTTCTTTAAGAAAAAAAGGTAAAAAAAAAATCTGAAGGAAAGATTCCAATCTAGAATTCATCACCAAGCCAAACTATCAATCAAGTGGGAAGGTAGAATACAAAGACATATTCAGACATGTAAGTTCTCCAGATTTTCCATTCTAAGTATCTTTATTCAGGAAGCTACCAGAGGATGTGCTCCATCGGAAAAAAAAAAAAAAAGGTGGTGGTGGTGGTGTTTAACCATGAGAGTGTTTTCTCAACCTAGGGTTTAGAAAATACAGGAGAGGGGTGAAGGGAATCCCCAGGATGCTTGGAAAGGGAGATTCCAGGAGGAAAGTTAGAGACCAGACCACTCACTCCTAGCCACCTGTTCATCTTCAGACCTACCCTTTCCCCCAACACTCCCCCAGGGCCTGGCACAGCACCTGCCAATGCCCTAGGGGAATATGCGGGAATGAATGAAAGAGGCTTCAGGCCCATGGCAATGTGGTGGCAGAAAAGGCCTTTCACTACCTCTGTTGCCATATGTGCCCACAGAAGCCATAATCAGCCTCCTCCAGCAAGGCCAAAACTGCTATTCTCTCTCCCCCAAGGGGGAGGGCAGAGAACCCGCTGGGGCTCAATCTTATCATTCCAGAAAAGGGCCCTTGGCCCTTCCTCACCCATGCACGTCCCAGGCTCTTCTCTCCCCCAGGCCTCCCACTGTCTCAGTGCAATGCCCTTGATGGGAAGGGGCTGAAGAGGGCAGTCAGATGTGATCAGAGCCAGTTATTCTGTCAACCTGACTCTGGTTCCCTTTAAGTCTCAGGGACCCAGGGAAAAGTAGACAGACCCGGGGGTTGTGGCCGTACACAGTGGGGCTCCTCATTCAACCTTAGATGCCTCTATAAGTAGCAAAGTTACTTCCAGCACTATTTGTCACCAAACTCTTGCAAATAATGTCACTGAATGACCTTTGTGTGTGTGTACCAAGTCGCTTCAGTCGTGTCTGATTGCATGCAACCCCATGGACTGTAGCCTGTAGCCCACCAGGCTCCTTTGTCCATGAGATTCTCCAGGCAAGAATACTGGAGTAGGTTGCCATGCCCTCCTTCAGGGGATCTTCCCGACCCAGGGATCGAACCGGTTTCTCTTAGATCTGCATTGGTAGGTGGGTTCTTTACCACTAGCACCACCGCCAAATGACCTTTTTCATCTTGCAGATTGGAGAGGGAAATGGTGAGGATCCTCACGGCTGAAAGAGATGAAATGGTACCGTATTATTCACTACAGTACTGTTGGTATTATCAAAAGAAAGGGAAAAAACCTAAACGCCCATGAACAGGGGCTAAATACATCATTTCTGACACAGAAATGTCATGAACTATTATGCAGTCATAAAAATGAATGTGGATTGACAAGTCTTTGTGGACTGAAATGGAAGGAGTCAACATATACGTTAAGCAAAAGGTAGTAAAGTGTGGAACAGTGTATATGGGATGCTACAATTTAATTAAAGGAAACAGCTCTATATTTGCATGAAAAGTATATAGAGAGAATATTACTAGAAAACATATGAAATTGGTAATTTTTTGCCTCTAAGAAGAAAATTGGGGTGGCAAGGGATGGGGAGGGGTAACATGAGATGACTTTTCACTAAATTATCTTCTTGACTTTCTAAATTTTGTATCATATGCATATTAATTCATATACAAAAATAAGCTGAATTTCAATTTCTTAATCTTATTTTTTTGGCTTCATCCACCTTTTTTTTTTTTTAATAAAGCTGAATTTTTTAAATGGCATCTACAACTCATGGGGATCTTGAGGTGTTCCAACTCCCTCCTGGGTTATTTGTTTGTTTGACCCATGCCTCTTGTAATGCAGAATCTTAGTTCCCCAACAGGGATTGCTTCTCTGCAGTGGAAGTGTGGAGTTTTAACTAGGGGATCGTCAGAAAGTCCCTCCTTCCTGTTCTATGAAGGCTGACGTTCTCTCCCCTAAGGGCTAAGGAGCTATTGCCACCATAATTCTTGGAAGAGTAGAGAAGAGAACCCAGGAAGGCAGCTCCCAAGCCCCTTCCAAATGTGGGGCCATACGTCCCTCCGCAGAGACCACTGCAGTACCTTTCCGTGACCTGGCAGGTCTAAGCCCCCCCACATCCATGCTGCCTTCAGCTTCTGGAAGTTCACCTCTGCGCTCATGCTTCTCTCCCACCTAAACCCTTTGATAGCTCCCACTGTCAACCAATTAAATTTAAACTCTGAGGAGCTGGGCCCAGGGATTAGTACTTTTTAATTCTTCAAGTGACGCTAATGTACAGCTCAAGTGGGAGGCCGTGGCCTTGGAACAGTGCTGTCCTTGGACTGTTGTGATAATGAAAATGTTCTATATTTGTGTTGTCCGGTACAGCCAGCGATAGCCATGAGGCCACTGAACACTTAAAGAGTGCCTCATATGACTGAGGAAGGGAACATTTAATTTTAATCAATCAAAGTTTAAATAGATATGTTAGAAGAATAGCTTTAGAGAAAGAATCTGATGATTTTCACTTTAAAAAAAACAGAATCTAGGAGTTGCCTGGTGGTCTAGTGGTTAGGATCTGGGCTTTCATTGCCATGGCCCAGATTCAATCCCTGGTTGGGGCACTGAGATCCTGCAAACTGCATGATGGCCAAAAAAATAAATAAATAAACAACAACAAAAAACAGTATCCTTTTTAAAAAATATTTTTATTATTCAAGATATTATATGTATAGAAGAGTTATATAACATAAGCATTTTTAAGAAAATAGCTAATATGCTTAATAATAATACAAATATATTAACAGCTAATATCTGGGATACCTGAATATTCACCGGAAGGACTGATGCTGAAGCTGAAACTCCAATGCTCTGGCCACCTGATGGGAAGAACTGACTCACTGGAAAAGACCTTGATGCTGGGAAAGATTAAAGGCAGGAGGAGAAGGGGACTACAGAGGATGAGATGATTGGATGGCATCACTGACTCAATGGCCATGAGTCTGAGTAAACTCTGGGATTTGGTGATGGACAGGGAGGCCTGGCGTGCTGCAGTCCATGGGACTGCAAAGAGTTGACTGAACTGAATACCTGGGAATTCCCTGGTGGTTCAGCAGTTGGGACTCTGCACTGTCACTGTTGAGGGCAGGGCTTCAATCCCCAGGGGAACTACGATCCCACAAGCCTGTCCTAAGCATTTACGAATATCAACGTGTTGGTTTATCAGCATCCCCCTTTACAGATGGGAAAACTGAGGCCCAGAAGGGTTGAGTAACTTGTGGCAGGTCACGCAGTAAGTGAACGGTGGAGTGGGACTCACATCCAGATAAACAGGTTTCCAAGCCCATGTGAACACCCACACCCATTGTAGTAGTGCCAGTCTTACCAGTGCATAAGGCTGGTACCTAGAAGCTCACCACAAAGGAACCCATTTTCTTGAACTAAATACAGTGATAAGTGATTTTATCAAGCACTTACCATATTCCTGGGTTCTATCCAAAACACTTTAAAATACATTAAATTCATTCACTCTTCACCACAACTCCTTTTTACAGCCCATTTTACAGAGATGTAAACAGACTGGGGGCGGTTAAGTAGTTTCCCTAAAGAGACATAGTGTGTCACAATAGCAAAGCAGGTACTTAGACTTTGTTATCTCAGACTCTTTTTTTTTTTTTTTTCAATTTCAGACTCTTAACCACTCTGACTCTGTAAAATGCATAAAAGCATGGATTTTTTTTACTTTGGGTGGCACCAGTAAGAGGGAGCAATGCAGGCAGTTTTGAAACCATGGGTCTAAACTATTCATCCTCCTCTCCTCCATTTTCCAGAAGGAGTAACCAGGGCCAAGAAGAGGTAATGGGAACAGGTCACACAGTGTTGAGGGCTGGGACAGAAGCCAAACCCTCGACTCTCTTTTAGGAGTTAAAGGGAAGGAAACTGACATTTCCTTTGAGCCTAATGAGCAGATAAGGTTTTCACTCAGATGATCTCCGTTTCTTTTCACCACCACCCCACAAGGGTAGCTATTTGTATTAGTACTTTTGCAGTAGAGGAACATTTTGTTTAGAAATTCTAGTTAGGTCATTTGTTAAAAGCAAGTCTCAAACCCAGGTCCCTTGACATGCAAACACAGTTTCCTCTAAACCACTTTACCTTCCTCTAGTATTCTAAGCTTCACAACCTTACTGCTGTGCCAGTCCCTCCTTCTGTCTGACATGGTCAGAAGTAAGTCCCCCACCATCTTCCTGACCTTGCCCCTCCAGACTCACTTCATTACTCTAGAGCCAGATCAAGTCTTCTCTCTCCTCGGGACCCAAGTCCACTGACTTTTTTCTTGACCTTCCTCCCACACAAATGTAGAACCAAGCATCAGCGTCAAAGGAACCATTTCACAGAGACATCTGTGAACTGGCTCCAAGCTGAGCTAGCCATCTGGGGGCCGTGACCCTGTGTTTCGGACCTTACTAATCAAACAGAGGTTTAAACCAGCAGCAGCACCTGGGGTGACGAAACAGAAATGCAGGCAACCCCAAATCTACTGAGTTAGAATCTGCTTTTTAAGAGGCTCCCCAGGCGATTCAGTTGCACATTGAATTCTGCAAAGCACTAAGTGAGACCTGAATCCCAGGGGACACAGGCTTACACCCGCCCCTGTAACTGACCCTCTTCAGCTCTTGGCTTGGTTGTTAGAGGCAGCTGTGAATTGGTTGACGATGTTATTGTAAGGAGAACTTGGATATTAAATTGCAACCAAGGCCTGGGAGATTATTGCAACAAAGGGAACTCTGGTTGTTTTATTTCAACCAGCATCTGCATGGTGGGCTGAATAACAGGCCCAAGAGATTCGCCGCAAAATAAGAATTTAAGAAGCCTTATTGCCATCTCCACGCAACAAAGTGAAGAAATGGATAGGAGTCTGGCTTGAAGTAAATTGAGGTGTGCTAAATTGGAAAATAATTTAAAAACGCATTGGTTGCACTGAAACAGCATGTTTATAATACTGGCTGGACACTAAAAGGAAACCAACTGTGACACTGGATTTACTGAAATATCTCTAAGAACTTGTGACAAGATTCTCTCCTAATAACAATAAGAACAACAAAGAAAGGTATTAGACTGACAGAATCTGGACTATCACACTGACTGCATTTCAAACTGGAATGCATGGTAGAATAAATACTAACTGGGACCTCGCTGCTCTGTTGCAACAAGTTTGGATTTGCTATCGAAACAAATCGACAAGTCTGTGGCAGAGGGCATGCGTGAGGACCTTACCGAGTGTCCTGCTGTGCCAGCAGCCTGGAATGCCTGTGGACAGGGCCAGAGGGCCTATCACAAGGTGGGATTTTGCTGAGAGGCCAGACTTTATAAAGGCAAAACTTGTGACATGCATTGCCATGGACATAAGGACAACCAACTGATAGGAAGGACCGTAGGGAACAAGGTCAGGCCTTGGCTAACAATAAGCAGCCATTCCATGTCTGTGATGTTGGCAGAAAAGTAATATGATCCCATCTCAAGTTGGGGAAACTGAGGCTCAGGGAGATGTTCAGGGGGTAGCACAATTCTCACTGCTAGTAAGCAGCATGTTGGCCCTGAACCTGGCCTTTTGGCTTCATCTTGCAGTTCTTTATCAGGGAGACTCTGCATATGCTTTGATGTAGGATCAGGAAAATTGTGGGAAGAAAAACTCACATGTTTTCTCTCCTCAAACCTAGAATATTTTGTTGCAAAATTTTAAGTATCTAGACAATACTATGACATAAGATCCAAATATCTTATTTCTAAGTAACCACAGGTGTCTGGAATTTCGGCAAATCCAAGACCAATACAGTGACAGCAAAATAAAGATGTAATTATGGCAAAGTTTTGTTTGGTGTAATGGTAAAACCTGAATCCAAGTTTTGGCCCTATCATTTCCTAATAATAGCTTAAGCTGAAATGCAGTCTCTGGAATCCAGCAAAATCACACTCTTGTCCTTTAAGGCCCAACTCAAAGTCAACACCTTTGTAGAGCAGATTCTCCCAGACTCGCACCTCCACCTCCGCCTCCCCAAGAGAGGTGGTGATTCACGCTTCCGCTTCATCGAAGTGGGATTGGGATTTATTGGCATTCTACTGCCTATTCCCACTAGAATGGAGCTCATCTTTGCAGGTTTAGCTGGTGGTGAAGCCCAGATCTCTTTTGCCAGAAAGTACGCAGAGAACAGAGTTCTACCTAGTGCACACGGAACGTGGCCACTTTGTGCCACGAGCACGCCGCAATCTCCTTGCTAACAAATTCCACAGAGGCCGTCCTAGGGCGCCAGGCCCGACATTTCAGGGCACACCCCGCAGACTGTAGGCACGTCGAGGCCCAGGCCGAAGCTCTGCGTGCTCACAGCCGCCGCACCGAGCCCTCGCCCCAGCGCCCGGCACGCAGCCACGCGCCGGGTACGGAGCTGACCGTCACCGCTAGGGATGGAGCCGAGGGCAGGGAGGCGCGACGCCTAAACTTGGACACTCGGCCGCGCCGCGGCCGCGGCGGGGAGCGCCCCGCGGGCCCGGGGGAGGGGCGCCAGGCCGCTCCGTCCAGCCGGGCGCCAGCTCCTCCCGGGCGCGCGGGCGGGCCGGCACCCACCGACAGCGGGCACACAAAGCCGACTCGGCTCGCTCGGCGATCGGCTCCTCACGCCTGTGCCGCCGCGCGCCGCCAGGCGGCTCCAGGTTGGGCGGCGGGCAGCGGCAGGCCCGGGGCGTCCAGCCGCCGCGCGCATCAAACCGCCGCGGGAGGGAGCGCGGAGGGGGAGGAGGAGGAGTGGGGAAGGGAGGAGGGCGGAGGAGCGGGGACCGGGCGGGGGGTGGAGGAAGAGGCCTCGCGCGGCGGAGGGAGCAATTGAATTTCAAACACAAACAACTGCACGAGCGCGCACCCCTCGGACCGGAGCGTTGCCCCAGATCCGCGCCCGCCCCGTCCGTGCGGCGCGCGGGCGGAGTCGCCGTGGCCGCGCCGGAGCCCGGGCCGGGGGCCACCATCGAGGCGGGGGCCGCGCGAGGGCCGGAGCGGAGCGGCGCCGCTACCGCCGCACGCGCAAACTTGGGCTCGCGCTTTCCGGCCCGGCGCGGAGCCCGGGGCGCCCGGAGCCCCGCCATGTCGCGATCCAACCGGCAGAAGGAGTACAAATGCGGGGACCTGGTGTTCGCCAAGATGAAGGGCTACCCACACTGGCCGGCCCGGGTGAGCAGCGCGGCCCGCCGCCTCCTATCCGCCTCCAGGCTTGGGTTGCATAACACCCGGGAGGGCACGAGCGCTCCGCGCGGAGGGGTCGGGAGTGGGGGCGGGGGGCGTCTGCGTCCCCGAGCCTTAGCCGAGCGACTCCAAACCCACCCGCCGGTTATATAATGGTGGAGGCGGGGTGGTGGGGCGGCGGCGGCGGCGGCGAACACCTGGCCACACGGCGTCCGCGCGTAGTGGCGTGTGCGCGGCGTGGGGAGCCGAGAGCGCCGGTCACTTTCCGGCCCCCGGCTCCGCGTGCTCAGGTCCGCCCCCAGCCCCCATACTCCCAGCGGTTTCGGGCGCGCTGCATGGGCACGGGCCAGTCTTGTAACTCCTCCCACCCACCACCCCCTCAGCGCCACCGCTACCCCCCTCAGGGACCCCCTTGGAGACCCCCAGTTTCTTCACTGATTGTTACCCCTGGTTCAAGCTCTCCTCTTCCTAGATTAGATGGTTAAGCAGGATCTCAGCCCAGAAAGGGATAAACGGAGGCGGAGTTCGCTTCTACAAAACTTTGGTTTGGGGCATCCGTAAGAGATCTGAAGCTGGGAGGGTCGAGGAATCCTTGTCGGCGAGTGCAGGCAGGGGGAAGAAGAGGGAATCTGTCTGGTTTGGAAATCACCCGCTAGTACCCTTCACTCCTCAACCCCACAAAAATACTCCTTCGTGTGCTGCCAGCTCAGACTTGGGGCTGCGGGTGGCAGGGCCCTTGTGGGATTGAGAAGTCCAGTCCTGGCTGCCCTCCCTGTGAGTGGAGGTGGAGGGAACCCGAATTGCTTCTCCCCATTTCTTAAGCCTCTCCCGCCAGAACGGTCCAGCCTGCCATGTGGTTGATTGAGCCCGCCAATATGAGGCGCCCCACCACCACCTCCGCCCAGCACCTGGCCAGGTGGGGAGGGTGGGGCCCAAAAGCCCAGCCTGGCACATTCATCACGTTTCCCCTAGGAACTGAGACAGGTGAAGTAACAGTATGGGAGATTGCCAGAGGTTGTTGGAGGAGGTTGGGGGTGTCACTAGGGGCAGTTCCTCGGGCAACTTATTTCAAAGTTGGGGTGGGACCTTTGGGTTTGGCCCTAGAGTATAGGACTCCTGTAGGGTGAAATCCAAGGGCAGAGAGAAGTAGAGGGAAGGGGTCTTCTAGGCAAGGGGTCCACGTGCAGTTACTGCATTATTGGCTGTGGGTTGCTCGTTCCCGTGTGAGTCTGTGTCTTCATCTGGGCCAGACCCTGCTATGAGGAAAGTTGGTCCAGGCTCCCCTGGGTCCTGTTCAGAGTGTGCAGACCAACTTTGGGGCCAGTCTGAGAAAATCCAGGAGACCCTCACTCTGTACCCTCTCCTCAGGAATGTGCCTAATCCCATATGCCTTGAGCTCCTTGTTCCTGGAAACTTCTAGATGTCTGGCCTCTGGAGCGGGAGTGAAGTCCAGAGTGAAGCAGGGCTCTCCCAACTTCCAAGGCCTCCTAGGGGACTTGGGTGGTGGTGGTGGGGCAGTGTGAGCAAGCAGTCACAGTCAGCTGTGTGTGTGCATGTCTGTGTGGACACTCGTGTACTTTACCCTGCACCTTTGATCCATCTGGCTTCTTGGTTCAGATGCCAGGGTCCTGTTGAGCAGGGCAAGAACTGAACCCACATCTTTACTGCTCCTACCTCCTGGGGGTGGGACAAAGGCCAGAGACTGGGGAGGGGGCTCAGCTGGAATGTGGGTTGCAGAGGACCTCTTCAGGCTGTAGAGAGGAGAGGGCCCCATATGGACCCATGCTGGCCCATATGAAGAAGACCTTCGGGTTTCTGGTGGCCTTGGAGTAAGGGCAGCACCTGGGGCTGGGAATGCTGTCTATTTCTTCTTCATCCTGGGCCTCTAGGACAGGGAGGGAGGCTGTTGCTCCTTTGAGGGCTGGGCCTTTTAGATAAAGTTAGAGTTGGGGGAGGGGGACCAGACTGGATCCCAAAGAGATAGGACCCCACCCTTTGCCTGTGCTCTGGGTCTTGATCATGAAAATTAGAGGGAGTGGTACACCCAAGGTTGTTATGTTCCAAATATATTCTGCTTGAATGCCAAAAGAGCAGACAAATTGGGGTCTCCTTACCAACCTTGGATGTTGTCTTAGTCTATAGAGTGGCAGAGCCTGAAGGGGGTCTGGCTCTTCCTGAGGTGGAAGAGGGATAGAGGAGCCTTGCTAACCGCTCCATATAATAGGCAACCAGAGCGCTCAGCCATGGTGAAGGCAACTGTGTGGCCTCTTCTTTCTTAGGCCCTGCTTGGGGGGGGGGGGGGGTGACTGACTCTGGGTGAGACTGGAACAGCCCAGTGCTTGCAGAGTCCAGCCAGAGGGACCACGTGGTAGGCAAGACCTCCTGCCTGGAAGGACGGTGTGACTCCACCTTAACCTTCTCCTTTCCTCTTCCTTCTTCCTAACTTCCCTGGGGGATCTCCAAGCACTTAACAATTAACCTCCAAGACTCAGGGATTTTCCCCCTTAGGTTCCTTCCTCCTTTCTCCACTTCCTGTTTCACAGCCCCAGGAAACCTGTGCAGCCAGAGGGCCTCACCCATCTTTCCTCCCTCTGCCCCTCCCACCTTCTTTTCTGCCTCTCCGGCTTGCCACACTTTCCTGGCCCCAACTGTCTCCTGTCCCAGATTTTCCGGTTCCTGGGTCAGGTCAGGCCTGGGCCCTGGGTGTGGTGGTCAGAACCCTGGCTGGCAGGCAGTGTGGGCTTAGCCTGCTCTGCTGCCTTCCTGTGTGCTGAGCCAGGCGCCCCTGGGCCTGGATTGGGTATGAGGCTGGGGGAGAGGTGTTTAATCTTCTCTCACCACTCCTCACCTGGGAACTTGAGACCTTAGAAGGTGTCCTTGGGGTCTAGCAGGATGGGACTTCCTGTGCTCAGGCCTGTGTGAAGGAGCCAGGCAAAGGCAGTAGGCAGTCATGGGAGTGGAAGAGCCCCAGCCAGGGGAAGTAACTTGCCAGGATTCTTAAAATGGCTGAGAAGTAGCAGAGCCCCCTCCCCTGTTGGCCAGTGGGGGAGGTGCTATGGGGTCTCCAGCACTTCTCTGGCCCCTCCCTGACCCACTTAGCTTTGACTCACTTGTTCTGAGTCACAGTCTGAATATAAAGGCACCGCCTGGGGGACACATGTCTGTAGTGGGGGTACAGGCCTCCCCTGAGACCTCATATTCTCTATGTCCTCGATGAAGAACTGCCTTTCACCTCCAAATGCAAGATAAGACATTTCCTTTGTGGCTTGGAGGATGAAGGGTCCACTGGAGAAGGAATGTCTCCCCTTTTGGGGATGAGGGGCTGGGAATTGCATTAAGTGAAGAGATTACTGCTCTCCTGGCCCTTCCCCAACAAGTGCCTACTCTCAAGGTCAGATGGGGTGGGGGTGGCATTACCCTTTTGGGAGTAGATGCCCATCTGCCCAGGTCCTTGGCCTCCCTCTTTCCTCTCAACCCACCCTTTATTTTGCTAGAAGTCAGCAGGGTGGGTATATCTGGTGTGTCTCGTTCTATTTTTAATTCCCATCCATTCTTTTGTTTCTCCCCCGCCTCTGAGGCTGGGCAGCTGGTGGCCTCCTGGATCCCATCACAGTGTTCAGCTACCTCTCTCTTTGAGTTTGTTTCCCACGGGAAAGAGATTGAAGGTCGGAGCGCCGCTTTGCCTGGTCTCAGCTCCTTGAGAGAACCTAGTGCGTGTCTCCCGTTTCTGGCCCCTTTGCTCACCCTACCCCCTTTCCTGGGCCTCAGTTTCTCCCCTTTCATCACATGTTTCCTACAAGCCTGTTACTGCCTGACTCAAGTGTGACGCTGAAAACATGGCACCCAGATGAGTTCCTAACTGGGACCCTTAGATACCCCACCCCAGCCCCCACCCCCAGTCCTCTTTCCTGATGCACAAAGATCCAGCGAGAAGAGGCCTAGAAAAGGGCTTCTACTGTTATTGTCTTATGCCTGTCTCCTGGGATTTCTGAGCCCTGGAGCCTCTCATTTTATTTTTTGTTCCCCCCTCTGAGAGGAGGGTGGGGAACTAGCTGGCAACAGGACCCAGGTGTCCTGGTGGAGGCGGCTCCTCCTCCGCCCACACCCCAGCTCTGGCTTCCTGAGCAGGGCCCCGGCCCTCAGCCCTGGCTGAGGTTTCAGGCACAGCCAGGGACCCAGGTGCCAGACTCCAGGCTTGGGGGTGGGGTGTGAGTTAGTGTCCCCTCCTCCCCAATCTGCAGAGAGGGCCTGGGGGGGAGGAGCAGTCACATTCCTGGTTGCTGAGTGGCCCCGGGGGCGGGGTTGGGTTGTCATGGCAATGGGGATTGAGCTGGGGTGGGGGGACAGCATGCCTCTCCACCCCCTGCTCTCACACCCATGTCTCTGGGTGGTGGGGAGAGCGCAGTTTGTCCTGGGCCTTGGGGGGGGGGGAGGGGCTGGACCTCTGTCCCCAGAGGCCACAGGGCAAGGGGGGGAGGTGCTCAGGAGCCTGAAGACTCCATGTCTGGAGCAAGATGCCCCTCAGATTCTTGCCCAGGTTCCACCCCCTCTCCTGGGTGTGTGTCAGCTTATTTCCATTCACCCAGCCTCCCTGTCTCCGCAGGCCTCTACTCTCTGTGTGTTTAATCACTGCCTTGGCCTGTCTCTCTTTCCTATCTGCGCCTGGGGCCCCAGTCAACATGGCCACCTGGCCTCTGTCCGGCGGGAAGCCAGGCCGCTGGGGCCGCTGCAAGTGTTGCTGGGAGTTGTAGTTCTCCCCCAACTCAGCTTGGCCTGGGCTTCTAGGGCCTGGTCAGGGAGAAGCTGTGTAGGCCACTGCATCTCACTATTTCCTTGACCTCAGACCTCTGCACTTTCTCCATCACAGCATCCCCTCACCCCCGAGGGACATCTGAGGCAGAGGGATGATCAAGTCAGGAGCTCTGTTTCTGAAATCTGGCCCTCCCTAACTTGTCCTGTCATTTTGGGTAAATCATTTTTCTGAGCTTCAGTTTCCTTGTCTGTAAAATAAGAGTCTATATCACGCAACTTTGAAAAAGAGTTCCCCAAAATTCTCTGGGGGAGCTGCTACTGCTGGGTAATACTAAACAGGCAGCCTCTTGGCCTCACCTCTTCACTTTCAACCCACTGTGTGCTAGGCACTTTGCTGGACGTATAAACAGACTTCTCTGATCTTGGGGAAGGTATAGCCCACATAGACATTAATATTGGAATTGTAAAAAGCCCTGTGAAGGAGATGTGCTGAGAGTTTTATCTGGGAAGCCAATCAGATTGGGAGAGATGGGGAAGCTTTCTAGAGGAAGTGATGATGGGCCTGAGGTTGGACGGCTGATCAGAAGTTAGTGAGTATAGAAGACTGAGATCAGTGTGGCTGGAGCAGAACGCAGAAGGACAGTGTACTGGGAGAAGATGATGATAGTGAACATACATGTGGGACGGACCACATTATGTGCTTAAGCCTTACAGTTCTTGGACTGTGACACTCCATTTTACAGATGAGAAAACTGAGGTTCTGTAAGTTGCCCAAGGTCATACAAATACTAGTGGCAGCATTGGAATTCAGACCTTGCCCTTATGGATAATGGTGAATAGGTGGTCCCTAGAGTCCTGAAAAGCCACTAGCAGGGAGAAAGCATGCTCAGACCCGCACTTGGAAAGGCTCCCCCTGGTGGCAGCATGAAGAATGGGTTGTAGTGAAGCAAGAATGGAGGCTGTGGTTGTAGTCCAGGCAAGAGGTGTGACAGTGGGTGGACCGGCCAGGGTGATGGCAGAGACACGGAGCCCTATGGATAGGATCTGTTTAGGGATGCTGTTTGGTTTGTGAAGGAGAGGGAGGATTTCTGCGGGGCTTTTGTGTCTTGACTTCCTTTGAGCAAAGTCCCACTGCTAAAGGGGACTTTAGAAACCCCCTTGGTGAGCGCCTGAGTCCCTCTCAGTCTGGTTTTTCACATGTGTGCCTTAGAGGTCAGCCCCACAGCGCCTACCCTCTGGCCCCCGGTTCATGACCTTAGGACTCCAGCTCATGCTCCCTTTCCTCATTTTGCTCTCAGATTGATGAGATGCCCGAGGCTGCCGTGAAATCAACAGCCAACAAATACCAAGTCTTTTTTTTCGGGACCCACGAGACGTGAGTGAGGGGACAGAGGTGGTAGGGAGGGCCGGTTGGGGGGAAGAGCGGTGGTGACAACACCCCTTGCCTGTCGGGCTGCACAGCTCAGATGCAATGAGGGGCTTGAGAGCACAGTCTCCCATCTCTCACCAGGGCATTCCTGGGCCCCAAAGACCTCTTCCCTTACGAGGAGTCCAAGGAGAAGTTTGGCAAGCCCAACAAGAGGAAAGGGTTCAGCGAGGGGCTGTGGGAGATCGAGAACAACCCCACCGTCAAGGCTTCTGGCTACCAGGTGAGCTGCCGGCCGCCCCCAGAGACCCCCCCCTTTGGAAAGCAGATGTGGCCATAGGTGTGATCACACAGGGCCCACGTGTGATGCTTAGTCTTCATGAACAGGGGCGCTCAGAAACCAACACCAGGGCTTTCAGAGTAGGAGCTCATGGGGTGAGGGGTGGGGGGCTTCCTGCAAGAAGGGATGGGGCTATGGGTGTGCGATGTAGCTGTGGTGAGGGGCCACTTGTTAGACAGCGCCTGGGAGGGGCAAGAACAGGACAGAGGCGGTAAGTGGGGGCAGGCCTTTGGAGGGCCCAGAGTGAATAGATGTGGCCTTAACTCTTTCCACAAAGGCTTCCAGGAGGAGGTGCTCGTGAGCCGGGCAGGATGAGGCGGGAGGGTGGGGGGCGGGGGTTGGCGGGGAAAGGGTCCCAGCTCCCTTTGGGAGAAGTTGACCCGAGGTTTTGCCTCCTGCTCCAGCCCTCCCCCCTCCTGCACAGAGCCCTGCCTGCCCGGCCAGTGGGTTTACCCCGGGGCTAATCCGACAGAGGTGGGTCTCAAATCACTTGTGAGACTGGGCACCTGGGTGGGGGCGGGGGCGAGGTGGGCGAAGGAAGGAGTGAGTGGCCGAGGGAGGGGTCTGGGGAGGGGGCCCTGCGTGGCAGCCGCCGGTGCCACTCAGCCTCCGCTGTCTCCACTGCAGTCCTCCCAGAAAAAGAGCTGTGTGGAAGAGCCGGAACCTGAGCCCGAAGCCACTGAGGGGGATGGCGACAAGAAGGGGAATGCTGAGGGAAGCAGCGATGAGGAAGGGAAGCTAGTCATTGACGAGCCAGCCAAGGAGAAGAATGAGAAGGGGGCGCTGAAGAGGAGAGCGGGGGACCTGCTGGAGGTAACTGCCCCCTACTGGGCTCCCAGAGCAAGGCTCCTGGTCTTTAGGAGAGAAGTTACTACTTTTTCAAGGAGTGTCTAGTCTGAGAGACTCAGCCCCTAGTCTTGTGGGGGGGGGGTACCTCCTGAGAACATGGGCCGCAGGAGACAGCTGAGCTGGCAGAGGGCTGGTCTGCCCGGAAAGGAGCCTCTGGGGAAAGGAGGAGGGGGAGGCTGGCGTTCTCCCTGTCTCGCCTCAGCCTTCCCTCATCTCTGCCTATCCGGGTGCAGGATTCCCCCAAACGTCCCAAGGAAGCAGAAGACCCTGAAGGGGAGGAGAAGGAAGGGGCCACCTTGGAGGGTGAGAGGCCCCTTCCAGCGGAGGCAGAGAAGAACAGTACCCCGTCTGAGCCCGGCTCTGGCCGGGGGCCTCCTCAGGAGGAAGAAGAGGAAGAAGAAGAGGAAGAGGCTGCCAAGGAAGATGCCGAGGCCCCGGGCATGAGAGATCACGAGAGGTGAGTGTGTCCCCTGCCCCTTGGCAGTTGGGCTGGGAGGGCCCAGCCCTCTGCTGAGAGGAGGAGGAGGAGGGCCTGCAGCAGTCAGCCTCTCGGAGGCAGGGGGGGCTCTCCCAGGAGACCGGCGCTGGCTGGGGCCTGGCCAGGCCAAGGCCACGCCATTAACCCTTCTCCCCTCCAACCCTCCCCCGCAGCCTGTAGCCACCAATGTTTCAAGAGGAGCCCCCGCCCCGTTCCTGCTGCTGTCTGGGTGCTACTGGGGAAACTGGCCATGGCCTCCAAACTGGGAACCCCTTCCCCACCCCAACCCACTCTCCTTTTCCCACTCACTCTCCCCTTCTGAGCTCAGACCCTGGAGATTGACCCCGATGGGGCAGGCCACATGGCCCTCACCTCCATGTCCCCACACATCTGTGACCTGAGTCAGGTCCGTGTCTTCTGCTCTGTGGGATGAGATGAGGCCATTGTGTCCCTCCCTGCCTGGAGTTGTTTCCCAGTGTACTTGTTAGGGCCTGGACTGGCTATTTCCATCTCCTGACACCCCTTGCCCTCTTCCCTGGGCATTCTAGACGTCTAGGTTGGCTGGGATCAGGGCTATGAATGGAAAGGATGGAGAATAAATAGCAGGGTGGGCTTCTGGGGTCTGGGAGGGGCAATCTTCAAATTGGGGTGGGGGGATGGGTAAGAGGATGGCATCTCCCTGAGCTTCTGTCCCTTCCTCCCACACCTATTATCCCAGCTGCCTGGATTCAGGGAAAGTGGGACAGCTGGGGGCGGGGAGGGGGAGAGGCGCTCCCTTCTATAAATCCTTGATGATTGACAATGCCCAATTGTCTCACTTATACAGACCCCAGGTGTTACGGGAGTTACAGTTTATCATCAAAAGATTTGGGGTCTTCCAAGTTCTTTGGGTCAAGGACCTGAGATCTGAAGGGCTTTCACCCAGCGTGCGTGGGAGTGTTGAGGAGTATCCATCCCCCTTTAGATCTCAGGCCAGAGATGGGATGCCCTGGGGGGATGCTTAGCTACCCTTTTCCCTCTTCTCACAGTGCTCAAGGCCAGCCTACAGTCACACACGTCACCCAGACATAAAGAAAAAGACACATTTTTTAGGAAATGTTTTTAATAAAAGAAAATTACAAAAAAAATTTTAAAGACTCCCCCCCATCCCTTTGTGTGCCCCCCACTCTTGCCCCCATTTCTGAGGTGCACTGGGAGGCTCCCCTTGTGTTTGGGGCTTGATGACTTTTCTTGTTGTAGTTGGAGCTTTGGTGTTCCTGCTGATGTCATTTCCCATCCACACCCCCAACCTGGTCCACTCAGTGTTGTCACCAGATCCGATTTGTAACCCACTGAGAGGCCAGAGGGAAATAATCACCCTCTCCCAACCTCTTTCTAGTGGTCTCTTTGCCTCTTCGGTTTCTTGTCTCTTTCACCCTCGCCCCTCTCCCTTGGGCTCTGATGAAAAATTGCTGACTGTAGCTTTGGAAGTTTAGCTCTGAAAACCGTAGATGATTTCAGTTCTAGGAAAATAAAACCCATTGATTACTACATTGGATTTTGACTGGTTCTTTGGAGGTGTGTTGGTTAACTGACGGTGCAGGGGAGTGGGGAAAGGGACTACAAATGATTTCCAAATTCACTTCTCAGATTCAGGTAAGGGGTGCCAGCTTCCTCCATTCTCAGTCTGAAATACCTAAAATTCCACATAGAATTTCACTCTTGAGAGTCTGGAGATCAAACCAGTCAACCGTAAAGGAAACCAACCCTTAATATTCATTGGAAAAGACCCTGATGCTGGGAAAGATTGAAGGCAAAAGGAGAAGGGCACGGCAGAGTATGAGATGGTTAGGTAGCATCACTGACTCAATGAACAGGTATTTGAGCAAACTGGGAGATGGTGAAGGATAGAGGATCCTGGCATGCTATAGTCCATGGAGTCACTGAGTCAGACATGACTTAGAGACTGAACAACAACAAAATTTCCACATGAAGGGAAAGTCACAGAATACTGCGCCCAGTACTCTGGTTCTGCCCAGCAAGTTTAGCATAGCTTCCCTCTAAGCACCTGGGAAAGCTTTTTTTTTTTTTAACTTTGCACAAAAAGTAGGTTCACAATGGCCAGGAAAGAGAGTGTTGGGTCTGGTTGTAGAAACAACTTGGACCCTCAAGGGCAAGCCTGCTACCGATAACTGTTGAAGGATGAGGAGGTCCATAGCATGGAATCCTCTCAACACTCCTGAAATAAGTGGAATGGCTGGATTTCATCCCCTCTGAGGTTTCCTCCAGTCTGACATTTTGTGACTAATTCATCCACTGGCACCGAAAGGCCCAGTTTTCATCCCTTTAGAAAGCCTGTGACACTTTGGTCATCTGCCTTGGCCCCCTCCAGCAGAGAAGGGCGGGCAGGGAGAGGGCTGACTGTGGTCTCACCAGAACGGGAGGCCCTCTGCTTTGAAGAAGCCTTAGTCACATAGAAAATGGAGCCATGGTCCCTGGTAACTACAATTCCCAGCGGCCTCCACGTAGAGCACGTGCAGGAATGTGCCTGGCGCCGCAGCCTATCCGACTTTGCCTTCAACTCCCGACGTGCTTCACGGTGCTCTTACGCTTCCTCGATTTCCTACCCGGTCAAATTTCCTGCTCCTCGCTGCTAGGTAGCGGCGGACTACAACTCCCAGCATGCAGAAAGGCTAGATTCGTTGTTGAGCGTCCATTGTGCAATTAGACTACATTTCCCAGAAATCTGAGGGACGGGGTTGGGTGGGGCGTAGGTCCCACGTGCCTACGGGACCCGCGGAGGCCAGCGGATCAGCGGGAAGCGGAGGTGAGGGTTTCATGAACCAGAGGTTTCGGCATCTCTGGGCTGGTCGGAGAGGTGGGAACGGGAAGGTCCCTTGCCCCGGCATGGCCCAGTTGCTTCGTCTGGGGTCTCCAAGCATCGGAAGCTCGGAGCGGCTGGGTGCTGAAGACCGCTGGGGGCTGATCATTAGGATGGGACTGGCGGTGGAAGCAGCCTTTGGGGCTGGGGCCTGAGGGATCGCTACCAACACAACAATTCCCCTAGAGCGTGCAATGGAAGCTTTCCCCGCTGCGGAAGGTCACCAGCCTCTCCAGGGCTGGGAGAGAAAGGAGGAAAAGACCCAAGGGGCTGGCTTCTGGGATCCCCTCTCTCAGCTTCAGATCTAGAACTGCTGAGGTTAAGGGACATGTTGTGGGAATCACGCAGGAGACTCAGGTCTTGAGATTCGCGCTGCTACAATCAAGCTGTATGAACTAGGGCAAGTCACCCCTCTCAGGGTCTTGGTTTCCTCGTCTCTTGTCAGCCTCCCCCAAACAGCAGTGTGACGATCAAATGCCGGGAATAATAAGGTTCCTAACCTTAGATCTGTCACGTAGGAGTGCTCCCTAAGCATTTTTTGATTCCGAATGAACGAACACTGAGGCCCTTAACTTCATCCAGCATTAGTTAAAAATAGTATTAGGTCTTTTGTTTACCATATTGAGAAGTATAGAGAAGAAAAATGACCCAGTATCTCAGTATTCATATAAACCAGTTGATATATATTTTTAAATGTATGTAGTTAGAAAATGCAAACATTATGGAAAGGAACAGCCCTCCCAAACTTCCTCTTCCCCCAAACAAGTACTTTAGTTGATCCCTGTTTCCTTCTGGTAAATATTTATGCCTATGACAGAATATGTATTTTTAAATTTACCGAGAAAGCATGGTACTATCCACATAATTCTGTCTTGCTTTGTTAAAATATTAGAAATAACTTGAATGACAGAAACAGCTCTTTAAAATTTTATGGATAATGGAACTGAAGCTCAGAAGACAGGGGTCACAGAATGAGTTGATTGTGGAGCAGAGACTAGATCTCAGGTCCTCTGATTACCCAGTCCAGAGCTTTTAATGTCATTGTACTGAACTTTAATTGTTCTTTGAATTAGGCTTCATTCTTAGCTATGGAGCAAAGTTAATGGTACCTCCTTTGTCAGTTGTCCTTGGGGTGAATTGAGATGACACAGGAAAGCACTTAGCATGGCCACTGGAGGGTAGCAAGTGCCCATTGGGTTGGTCCATTTTCCTTGAAGAACTGGGAAGCTTAGAGTACACACTTAGTTTGGAATTGTAGATCTATCTGTAATCCGACAGTCTTGCCCTGGATCTTTTTCCTTTAGAAAAGAAAGTATCTCAGAGGGAAGTGATTGTTTCCTGATGAGATTAGGAACTGGAAGTCTTATAGGGCCAGGGGAGCCTGGCAGGCTACAGTCTATGGGGTTGCAAAGAGTTTGGACATGACTGAGCAACGGTACATGCACATAGGGACATCTTAATCCCAGTTTTTATATCTGCGACCTGTTTGTCTTACCTTATAATTGTCTGGGTTTTGAACTTATACCAGTGTTTTGTTTACTTCTTGCTGTTGGTGTATTTATTGAAAGACTTTTTATTGAGTACCTAATACGTGCTAAGGGTTTCCCAGGTGGTTCAGTGGTAAAGAATCCACCTGCCAATGCAGGAGACTCGGGTTCAATCCCTGGGTTAGGAAGATCCCCTGGAGAAGGAAATGGCAACCCACTCCAGTATTCTTGCCTGGGAAATCGCATGGACAAAGGATCTTGGCTGGCTACAATCCATGGGGTCACTAAAGAGTCAGATACAGCTGAGCAGCTAAACAGCAATACATGCCAGTCCTACTAGGATCTTTTAGATTCAGGGGCGATCTAGAGAACATGGTCCTGGCCCCAATGAACTTTTTGGACTTTGAAGTCAACTGTCTGTGGGTTTGAATGCCGATTCTCCCAGATAATAACTTTATGACCGTTGACAAGTCACTTAAATTATCTGAGTCTATATCATCATCTATAATAGGGAAGATAACATCTTATGAGGATTCAGTAGGATGGAGTCCATTGAGCCATGGAGTAGGTGCTTAAAAAGATGTTGCTTCCTTTGTGCTTTGCCCCCTTGTTTCTGTCTACCTCAGAGCTGACTAAGAAGATTTCTGGGTCTTTCGCTGGCCAGGGAATTTCTCACAGCCTCCAGCCATGCGGCTCTCTGCTCTGCTGGCCTTGGCATCTAAGGTCACCCTGCCTCCCAACTACCGCTATGGGATGAGCCGCCCAGGTTCCTTGTCAGATAAGAAGAAGAACCCTCCAGGGACCAGGCGGCGGCGGGTGGCTGTGGAACCCATCTCTGAGGAAGACTGGCATCTGTTCTGTGGGGACAGGGTGAGCGTTTCAGACAGGGTTGGGTGGTGGAGTGCTCCCAGATAAGGATCTCCCTCCTGACCCTCTTTATCATCCCACAGGTAGAGATCCTAGAAGGCAAGGACGCTGGGAAGCAAGGCAAAGTGGTTCAAGTTATCCGGCAGCGAAACTGGGTGGTTGTCGAGGGACTGAATACAGTAAGTAAAGAGAGGGTGGTGATGCCCAGGAAGCCTGTGCCATCCGTCCGTGTCTATTAAAGCTGCACAGGGAGGAAGGAGACTGGCTGAGGGGATGGTGTGACTACTGAACCCCCGAACCTTTTACTTTTCACCTGGGACTGAGTGCTCTGAGTTGTGGTAGACAAGCCACCTTCACACCCCTTGGTTTCTGATACCACCTTCCCCTCCTCTTTTGGACAGCATTACCGCTATGTCGGCAAGACTGCGGATTTCCGGGGAACCATGGTTCCCAGTGAAGCACCCTTGCTCCACAACCAGGTCAAACTTGTGGATCCTATGGACAGGCAAGCATAAGGGGCTCTGGTCAGAGGGTTTCCTGCCTTTTGTTGGAAAGTTGTTGACCATATTTACCCAAAGGGAATGGTGAGTTGGATGTGCTGGAAATTGAGAGGGGCCATCTCCTGGACATGATCCCCTGTAGGAAGCCCCAGTCCAGGGGTAGCAGAGAAATAAGATGGTGATTTTGGGGCTGGAAGATAGCAGGGAGACCTGCTCCCTGGAGGTCTCACTTCTTCTGTCTACTAGGAAACCCACTGACGTGGAGTGGAGATACACTGAGGCAGGAGAGCGAGTACGAGTGTCCACAAGATCAGGAAGGATCATCCCGAAACCTGATGTTCCCAGAGCTGATGGCATCGTCCCTGAAACATGGATTGGTGAGGCTGGGTGAGGGGCAGAAAAAAAAGTGGGAGTGGGAGTAAGAGATGTTAAGAAGCCCTCCCACCCATCTTCCTTCCTCTGATTCAATAGATGGCCCCAAAGACACATCAGTGGAAGATGCTCTAGAAAAAACCTACGTGCCTCGTCTAAAGACATTGGAGGAGGAGGTAATGGAGGCGATGGGGATCCAGGAGACTCGGAGACACAAGAAAGTCTATTGGTATTGAGTCTGGGGGAGCCACTTCTCTCCTCGTCTTAGCCTTGAAGGTTGCGGCCACCTCTTCTTCAGATGCTAATAAAGAGCCTTGAGTCCTCTGTCTTCTGGTAAGACTTGCACCCCGACCCGTTTCAGGGGCTGAGGGAGGGAGCATCTGTCCTGGTGTTATGACAAAACCTGGATGGAAGTTAAGTCTTAAGGGGGTCCTCCCACAGGGCAGGGCCTGCAGATTTCTCAGATGGAGGCTGAAGGGAGAGAACTTCCCCTCACAGAGACCTCTGAATAACAGGGTGCTGCCTGTGGGGACTGGGAGTATGAGACCTAAATTAGAACCTCAGCAGAATTCAGTAGGGAGGGTGCTGGTCTGTCCTTTATTCCTAATAGAAATGGTAGACAAGTAAAGATTTCAATTTTTTAATAAACTGAAAATAAACTTCTGCATAATATTACATAACATACACAGGGAGAGAAAGGGTATGACGCTGGTGTGTAGGGAACCCAGATGCCAGGGAGGATGCAGATGCTGGTTCTCTGGCTGAGGATGCGAAGACTGCCTTCCAGTGTGGTGCCTGGCAGCTTCACATGGGGTCTGAGATGCGTCCCCCCTCTGGCTGAATCAGCTATCTTCAGTCTCCAGAAGAGAGAAGGCCTCACCCAGAGGCCCTTTGGTGGCCACCAGAACTAGGTTTCTTGGAGAGAGTTCGGGACTGAAGATGGGCAGGAGCTCAGCGTGGAAGCCTGTGAGAAAGGCAGGGCTACTCAGAAGGAGAGATATGAAGCAAACTCATAGCCACTTCTGCCTAACCTGTAGGCATAGCTCCTCTCCGCTTAGGAGAGGCCCAAGGGGATCTAAGGAAACCCTGCTTTCTACCAGGAACACGAGTGCCAAGACGCTGACCTGGGAGGAGGTAAGCCTCAGCACATGGTAGGGATGCTGGCTTAAGATCCACCTCAGGGATGTATCACCTGTCCTACGGTGACAGGCATCTAGAGTCAGCAGGAATTTGCCTAACAGCCCCCGTCTGATGCTGAAACAGCTGTTAGTCCCAGCAGGTGTAGAGGCGGGGACCTGAAGGAGACCCCTAGAGCTCTAGCCCCTCTAGCCCTGATCCCTGGTGTGGCCCCCTCACCCTGCTCCTGAAGGTAGAGCAGCCGGTCCAGCAGAATCAGAGTCTCCACCAGTGGGGCCAGCAGCAGGGCCAGGCTGAAGAAGGCCACCACACGGTTCTCCTGGGCCTGGTGAGCTCGTAGGGCAGCCACGTTCAGTGGCAGGTGGGGGTCAAGCCCAACGCGCTGTAGTCCCCGCTGCACATACCTGTGGGGTCAGTCAGAGACAGCACTCAGCTTAGAAACTCACTCCTCCATTCAAACTATCCGTTTCTAATTCAATTCCAGCTCTGCTTTTCTACCTTGAGGTGCATTTAAAATATATATATATATTTATTTGGCTGTGCTGGGTCTTGGTTGTGGCATGTGGGATCTAGTTTCCTGACCAGGGATCGAACCTGGGGCCCCTGCATTGGGAGTGCCACTGAAACACCAAAGAAGTCTCTTAAGATGCATTTTTATTTAGAGATTTTTCTGGCTGTGAACTATCCGTTCAATAGCAAATCAATCCAAAAGTTTATTCTTAGACAAACCTGTCCAATTATTTGGGCTTCCCAGGTGGCGCTAGTGGTAAAGAA
Source organism: Antilocapra americana (assembly GCA_007570785.1). NCBI lineage: Eukaryota > Metazoa > Chordata > Mammalia > Artiodactyla > Antilocapridae > Antilocapra > Antilocapra americana. The sequence continues at coordinate 1,815,993 of ML664227.1, forward strand.
CCCGCCTGCCAGTGCAGGAGACTAAGAGATGCGGGGTTCAATCCCTGAGTCAGGAAGATCCCCTGGAGGATGGCATGGCAACCCACTCCAGTATTCTTGCCTGGAGAATCCCATGGACAGGAGCCTGGTGGGCTACAGTCCATAGCATTGCAAAAAGTCAGACACGAGGCGACTTAGCATGCACACATGTCCAATTATTTAGCCATATTTTTATCATTTCAAAAATGTGATAAGAGTGACAACTACCTTCTAAAGAAAATGTGAAGCTGTCTCAGAACTCAGTCACTACACCCTCCCCCAACCCAGCACATTTAGATTTCCTTTAGGACGCGCTAACAAGTGAGGGTGGGTGGGGAATCATACCCCCAGTAGGTGATGCCCCCGTCTCACCCCCCAGGCCCCCAGCCTCACTCTTCAATCTTGAGCTCGTGGACCCTGGGAATCCCCTGCACGCCTGGCCGCCGGAGCTCCGGCTGGGCACACCGGATGACGGTCTCCAGGGCCGCGCGGTAGCAGTGGGTTCGGAGGCTGGGGCCTGCTTTCTGTAGCCGCTCAGCATATTCCTCCAGGGCATGGCAGGCCCCCTCCCGAAGCCTGTAGGGCAGTTCATAGCCGGGCAGCCCAGCCACCCACTGGCTCAGTGGGTAGCCACCAGGCTCACTCAACTTCATGTAGCAGCAGCCCACTGAAGCCAGGGCTACCACCTCGGGGCAGCGGGAGAAGTGCCTCAGCAAGGCAACGCTCAGATCCCCACAGGCGTGGAGGCCCGTCAGCAGCAGGCGGGCCCGGCTCTGAGGTGAGGTCTCCAGTGGAAGCAGGAGCTCCTCACACAGGGTCGTGGGGTCTACCCACCTAACCACGTGGTGTGGGGGGTGACGAGGGCCAGTATGGACCACCTGTGGAGGTAGCACAGAACAAAGGCAGATGGGAGGCCTGTTTCCTGTCCTCACGCCACTGCAGGCCACAGGAGGGGATCTGTCCTGAGTTAGTTTCCAAGGAGGAAGGTGGGAGAACAACTGGGGCAGAGGAAATGGGGTAGATTCTGGGTCTGTCATTACTAACTGCAAATCTTTTCATCTCTGAGTTCCAGCTTCCTCATTTGTAATGAGGCTGATACCTGATTGGCCACTTTGTACAGGTGGCTGTGAGAGGATGTATCAGTAGAGAAAGCACCTTTTAACTAGAAAGTGCCTTTAAGATGAGGCTTTGGTGAAGGAGGGATCTTGGGAAAGAGGTAGCAGAAATGGGCACACCATCTCGAGCTGAGACAGTTAAAAGAGAGAATTCAGCCTTGATGCCTAATTTCAGCTAGGTCGATCCTGCTCTCACGGTCCTGGCTGCAGGAAGGGCTGTTCTACCTTTGGGTTCCTCTTCTCCTCTTTCTCCAGAGTCTGTAGGAGTTCCTGGTCTAGGCGCTGGGCTCTCTCCACCAGTCTCTGATCCCCTTCAATGCTCTTTACCATCAGCCCCAGCCCCAGGGACATGAAGCGGGAGAGATGGCCCTGGAGTCGAGAAGGGGGGTAAAGACAGCCCTGTTCAGGATACTCTACATAGTCCTCATCCCTCTCTATGGTTTGGACACTTGGGTACCAGGCCCCCAGAGGCTTAAATTCTGCCCCGCTTACTTCCTGCGCTCCTTATTACCTGCCCCTCTGGGCGTGTGGCCTGATAACCTGCCCTTGAGTTGTTGTATCCCCATCACAAAAAAAAACACAAAAAACAAAAGCAGACTCTCATGGGTCTGGCTCACCTGGCCTGAGCCTACATCCACAACCTGGGTGCAGCCTGTGAGGTCACTCAGCTTCTTCACCAACTGAAAGAAGAGGGAACAAAGGTCCCCTGGCCATTGGTTGTTGGCTCCCCGGGCAAACACTCATCATGAGAGCAGAGAGGAGCTGAGGATGGCAGAGGAAGACGGGTAGGGGGTGCCATGGAAGAGACATGGAAACCAAAATAGGGTGAGCTGACTCCAGGCTCAGGCTACTGTTTTTGCTCCTCTCAGGACAGTGACTCAGTCCCCACAGAACAAGAGCCCTGCTGTGACGCCATGAGCAGATTGTGAAGATTATCAGAACAAGAATAAGACAGTGATTCAACTATATAGCTACCAACCAACCCAGCAAAAGGATGAAAATAGGATTATAGTATACATGCCAAGGAAGGGACCTCCTAGGGGCTCTGGCCCTATAGGTGATAAAAGGTGCCCAAACCTTAGTAACCCATAGGCTTAAGGAGTCCCCAGGGCCCCCAGATACCACCTTTACCCTAGCCATCTCCTCACCTCTCCCAGCCTCCGAATCTCATGCTGCTTCTTGGGCCTGACATGTTTCCGGAATGGAGCTGTCAGTCGGGAACTCTGGCTAGGATTCTCCAGGAACTCTGAGGGGGTCTGAAACCCAGGCGTCCGGGTAAAGGCCAGGGCATAGGCTGTGGACTTCAGGGCCAGCAGGGTGAGTGGCCACACCGACCTGTACCTGAGATAGCCCGCCCAGGCCCCCAGTGAATAGTCCCATTGCATCCTGAGTGTGCCCACTTACAACCCAGGAAGCCCTTGTGAGACTGAGCAATGGCTCCCTGCAGGGCTCAGCTCTGAGTCCCCCCGCACAGGGTCCCTCTTGCCCATACCTGGCCACTTCCCCTTCTCTGGGCATCCCCAGCAGCAGTGTGGCCAGCTGTGGTGGGTTCAGTCCATCCAGTGCTTCCTGCCACGAGCAAGGGAGTGTGCCCCACAGGTTATCTGTGAAAAATTCCTGTAGGGGAAAGGGAGAAGCAATCAACAGGCTACTTCCCCTCCCATTCTTCCCTACCCACGCAACACACGGCCCCCAGCTGCAACTAGCAGGAACCTCTCCTCATCAGAGGTACTTCTTTGAAGTCTGCTCTAGACTCCCCCTCCTTCCTGAGCCCAAATTGCATTCTGGACACAGTTCTTTTAACAGTGTCCCCCTCATTTATATGTGTGTCCTCCACTCAACTGAACTTAAGGGTGTGTATGGTGGCTTTGTACCTGCCTCCTTAACACAGCAGTGACTAACACACACTATTAGTACGTGTCTATCTAATAACCTACTGTTACATGTGCCGGACACCATAGACGCCAGACATTATATATGCCAGAACGTTTGTTTTTGTTTTTCGGTCACCATGTGTGACGTGGGATCCTAGTTCCCTGACCAGGGGCTGAACCTGGGCTCTCTGCAGTTAAAACGCCAAGTCCTAACCACTGGACCGCCAGGGATTCCCGGCCAGAATGTATTTTTATTCATTTAATTGTTCAACACAAAGTCTCGAGCTTTGCTTAGGCATCAAGTTCTATCCTAAGATCAGGGGATACAAACAACAAAACACAGAGAGACAAGATCCCTGCTCTTGCAGAGTTTATATTTAAATAAATTATTTCAAGTAACATCAAGTGCCACATAGACAATAAAACACTGAGACAGTAACATAATGAAGAGTTTGAGAGTGCACTCTTAGAGTAATACAGCACATGTGAAACTGCATGCATTGGTAGGGGTAAATAAAATAGGTGAGGAGGGTCAAAAAGTACAAACCTCCAGTTACAATGTAAATGTCATGGGGATGTATAGTATGGTGACTGTTGTAAATAATACTATTATACCTGAAAGTTACTGAGACTAGATCTTAAAAGTTCTCATCATAAGAAAAAAATTAACTGTACAGCGATGGACATTAACTGATGGAAGAGATGGTTAGATCCATCACTGATTCAGTGGACATGAATTTGAGCAAACTCTGGGAGACAGTGGTGGACAGGGAAGCCTGGTGTGCTGCAGTCCCTAGGGTCACTAAGAGTCAGACACAACTTAGCCACTGAACAACAGTTATTTCATAATATATGCAAATAGGAATCATTACGTTACACACTTGAAACTAAAATGTTACATGTCAATTCCATCTCAACTTCTAAAAATTCAGGTAGTAGCAAACACAGAATACTTTAATATGTCAGATACTGTCTGAAACATTTTATGTTAATGCATTTCATTAATCTGTCCAAGTCAAGAAGCTAGTAAGTGGTACAGCTGGAATCTGAAACCAATTCAACCCTAGAGTTTTGCTCTTAATCACCTTACTCAATTGCCTTTCTGTTGAGAAAAAACATTCCAGGCAGATCAGTAAGTGCAAAGGCCCTGATCAGGCCAGTGTGGATGTAGTATAGTGAATGTGGGAGAGAATGAAAATGTGATCGAGTTTAAAAGGAAGCGTGTAGGGTTTTATAGGTAATGGTAGTTAGTATTACCTATAATTAGGATCCAGGCAAGAATACTGGAGTGGGTTGCCATTTCCTACCCCAGAGGATCTTGTCAACCCAGGAATTGAACTCACATTTCTTGGGTCTCCTGCATTGGCAGGCGATTTCTTTACCACTAGCGCCACCTGGGGAATCCCAGAGTACCAAGGAAGCAAGGAGGGTCAGGATCAGATATACATTTTTAGAACAGTCTGCCTGTTTTGTGAAGAACTGGGTATGGAAAGGAGGAAGCAAATACAGAAATAAGTTAGGAAGCAGTCCAGAAGAGAGATGATGTTGGCTTGGCCTAGGGTGGTAGCAGTGTCAGTGGAGACACATGGGTGAATTTGGTGTCTATTCTGGAGGTTGAATCAACAGACTTGTTGAAAGATTGAATTGTAGGTCAACGCAGAAAAAAGCTGAATCAAGGATGGCTTCTGGGTTTGGGAACTGAATAATTCAGTAGATGCTGGTGGCATTTAAACATCATCTCATTTATTCTTCACAATGATCCTTCAAAAAGGGATCCATTTTACAGCTGAGGACCTGAGGGTAGGAGGAATTGTTTTTTTTCATGCCTAAGGTTAACACGATAGGGAAGGCGGGATTCTAATCCGACTCTGTCAGCTTCAAAGTTGGAGTTGTCCATTACACGGCAAAACCAGGAATTTATTCAAAACCTGAATGAAGGAACATGTGTGTTCTTGAAAACACCTCACATGTTCCTGGGATAGTTCAACATTGCCGCAGCAGCATGGCTCAAATGTCCATGTGCTTTGTTACTCTGGACACGAGGTTAGAAAAACAACCTAGATGCTAGAAATATTAATATTTAGGTCATCGGGGGGGGAGAGGAATAGGGGGGTTTGCCCCAGCTTTAACCCTTTCTTGTACAGACAAAAGACTGAAAAAAACCTATTAGAAAAAAAGATGAGACGCTAACTCTCCAGATTCTCCCCTAGTCTTGGCTAGGTAGCCGATCACACAACCAGGAGCACCCCACCCACATCCCTGTGGCCTCACGATGATGTAGGCGTCCAGGATGGAACGGTAGAGCGTCACGACCCGGGTGAGGTTCACAGCTAGCTGTCTCCTCTCTTCGTAAGAGAGGCGCCGGGCGGAGACCCCGGGCATTCCGGGGCCCAGACGGTGGCGCGGGGAGCGAGAAAGCAATGAGGAGACCAAGGTCAGGACCACGCGGGTCCGGGACCCCGGCTGGGCTCAGCACTTCAGGTGGGCTCAGAAGAAAAAGTGTTCGGAATCTGGTCCCGGACACTGCCTTCCCGGGATTCCAGGCGGGGGTTGAAGACGTCAGGCGCCCTCCTGACGTCACAGGCCGCGACGTCCCACAGCGCCAAGGTGTCTACTTCCGAGACTAGCGGGGCGGGCGTGCCAGGGCAGTGACGCCACAGAGGCGTGGCGCAGCGCCCAGCTCACGAATAGGGGCGGGCCAAGCCCCAGGCCCCGCCCCTTCCCGTCCACTTCCCTCCTCTCCGGAAGTGTCGCCGGCGGTGTCCCGCGTGTTGCAGTTCCCGTCTGTCGCGGCTTCCCCACACCTTCGAGTTGTACCTCCAAGGGGCTAGAGGGGCCGGGGAGCGCATCCCTCCCCCGCCCCCTCCCACTCCGCCCCCGCCCCCGCCGCCGCTGCCGCTGCCCACCCGCTCAGAATCCCTGGCCTCGCTCCCGGAGGCAGGGGCCGTGCGAGCACGCGGGCGCCGGCCTCCGGCGCTTTCCAACCCGCGGGCCTGCCGGCCTGGGCACCGCCGACGCGCGCCGATTTCCGCATCCGGCTCCTGGCGCTTCCGGTCTTAGCGGACCCATCTAGGAGGTAGGTGAGTGGGCACGCGAAGCCGGCTCTGCGGCGTGGAAGGCAGCAGCGTGCTGTTCCCTAGACTCGGTTCCTTCCCCCACCAGTGTGTGTTGTCAGAGGTCCTTTCGTGGCACAAAGACTTGAGTGAGATGCATGTGGAGATTTCCCCCACCTGGAAACGAGGGAGATGAGTGCCTGAATTTGTATCTCTACTCGTGGAACCCGCGTGGGGATGCTAGGGTAATCCAGAGGTCAGCTTTGTTAAATCTGTCACTGCTTTTAAGCATACTTAGACGCTCCCTCCCTGGGCATATGATAGAGTTCACCTATTCTGGTGTTCTAGATAGCAGTTTCAGCTAGTTGGCCCTGCGACCCCCTAAGTTTACAAATGAGACTGAGATCTAGAGAGGAGACATGGCCTTTCTCATACCATACAGCTGGTGAATTGTGAAGCCTTCTAGAATCCAGGCTTCCTGGTTCAGAATGAAGTTCTCCTTCAGTCATTTCACATTATTTGAGGTTACTCTGATGTCTCCTCTCTCTTAAGTCCTGCAAAGATGGGTCTTATTATTGATTCCCAAGCCTATGGGCTCCGTTATCAGGATCACTTTCTTCCCTAGGGTATGCTGCAAACCTCCAGATGCTGGTCTGTGGGATCCAGCAGAAGATGAGTCTTCTATCCTCCTCTCATCTGTAAGCTGTTCTTCCCAACTGTTCTCTCACCATCTAGTGTCATCATGTCTACCTTACTCCTTAATCTGGATTTTGGCGAGCCTCCCCCCAAAAAGGCATTAGAGGGAAATGCCAAGCACCAAAAATTTGTCAAGAAGCGGCGACTCTTGGAACGGAAAGGCTTCCTCAATAAGAAGAAGCAGCCCCCTAGCAAGGTGCCTAAGTTGCACTCAGAGCCTTCAAAGAAAGGGGAAACTCCCAAGGTAGGTGGCACTTGGAAGGCCACTCCCCTTCCAAAAAAGAAGACAACAGCTGCCTCCAGCAGTGGATCAGAGCAGTCCCTGGACAAGAAGGCTGCAGTGCCTTGGCTGACGCCTGCCCCTTCACAGAAGGCTGGTTCTGTTGTGGCTAAAGTAGATTTGCTGGGGGAGTTCCAGAGCGCCCTCCCAAAGATTAAGAGCCACCCAACTCGCCCCCAGAAGAAGGGCTCCCAGAAGAATCCTCCACCCAAGAATGGCCCACAGAACTCCACCCAAACACATTCAGAGAATAAATACTCTGGGGCATCCCAGAAGATACCGGGGAAGATGGTGGCAATTGACTGTGAGATGGTGGGTACTGGGCCCAAGGGGCATGTCAGTTCCTTGGCTCGATGTAGCATTGTCAGCTACAACGGAGATGTGCTTTATGATGAGTACATCCTCCCCCCGTGCCACATTGTGGACTACCGGACCAGATGGAGTGGTATCCGGAAGCAGCACATGGTGAATGCTACACCCTTCAAGATTGCTCGGAACCAGGTAAGAGGCATGAGGGATGGTGGTAGCAGCCAAGCGGATGGGGCGAAGTCCAAATCATTTTTTCAGCAAAGAATATCACTCTGGGAAGGCACCAAAGGATTGTGGAGGGAGGGTTGGAGTGGATGGAGTAGCAGATAAAGAAGGCTTTTCTTTTGGGATAAAGAGTGGTAAGAACCTTGAAAGTTACAAATAGCTGGTGTAATAAACTGTTTTAGATCTGTTTCAGATTCCAAGTGGAATCCTCATCTGGATAATTGGGACTCTGCTAGAAAAACAGCAACCAGTGATGGACAGAGTAGCAGGCATGAGTGCCAGGGGGAAAGGGCTCAATTTGAGAATACCTTCTGGAGGTGGGGCTAGGGTTGAGAACAGAGAGATGGAGAGCGCTTCCCGAGCAAGAAGTGGCCTGTGGCAGTGTGGAAAGCTGGTGGATGACTGGAACAGGCAGCCTGTAATGAAGGGGTAAAAGACACAGGGCTGGTACGTTGGGATTCTCATTCACTGAGCAATCCTAGCCACCGCAAGCTCTATCTGAAAACTGGAGGCACACCGAATGAACAGGAAAGGAGGACGAGCTAGGAGAGGGGAAGGGGAAAGGAGCCCGCTGCCCTTGGAAGGCCTCCAGAGGGCACCCTTGGTCCACTTTGTAATTTCAGTTCCACATTCTTTGTCTTGTCTAGACACACTGTTCCAGTAATTTCTCATATGCCAGAGCAGTCAGTTGTAGGAATTTCATCAGAGGTAGAACAGCTGGATTTTAGAAAGAACATGAAGAATGGAAGAACACCCTGTGCACCCTCAGGGGCATAGCTGAGCAAAGGCTCAGGAGAGTCAGAAGGTGGGGTGGGTCTGAAACAGCACATCCACTTAGCTTTAATGAAGGCTGTATGCTGAAATTAATGCAAAGTAAAGGTGTTAGTGGTCAGTAAACTGTAGGGGTGACTAAATACCAAGTTGATTAGACTATATTTGTTTTTCATCTTAAAACTCAGTGCCCTAGCTGGGGTATGAGACTAAGGTACATTCAGATGAGTCTGTACCCTTCCAGGGGGTCCCATTGGGAGGCCAGGCATTGATTCCAGGCCTGTTAACTCTTCGCAATCTGTTTGGAACCCCATTTTGGTAATGGCCTTCAGAGTTCATGGCATATTCTTTAGTCGTCCTCATGGGAAGTGTGTCTTTTTCTTTTTTAGGGGGTGGGGTATGCCTCGAGGCTTGTGAAAGATCTTTGTTCCATAACTAGGGATCAAACCTGGTCCCCCTGGCAGTGAGAGTGCTGAGTCCTAACCACTTGACTGCCAATTCTTAATTCCCAATTTTTAATGTTTTATAGCTTGTAGGCCTGCCGGGGTCCAGCCCCAGCGGGGTCCGGGGGTCTTGAGGGATGAGTGGTGTCGGCAGAAGAACTGAGCTGAGTCGATGTGTAGTGATGGAGCAGTCTCTCTCTATTGTTGTTGGTTTACAGTTTTTATACCCAAGAAACACACCCATTACATCACATGTTATTCTATACAATCTTGTTTTCTGCCTATCACCAACAACTTTAACCTTAAGCTCATTTTCCTTGCAAAAGTCGGATTTCTGCATAATTAGATTTAACATTAGTATGTTTACCATTTGATTGTCTCCAGCATACTTTGGATAAGTACATCAATCTAAGTAGAAAGAAACTCCCTAGTAAAGAGTAGGAGGTGTAGTAATCTATTTAAATGTCCCTTATTCCTCCTTTGTCCCCAGGGAAGGGAATCTACCTCCCCCAATCCCCTGGGGGAAATAAGGTGTGAAGGAATTATCTCAGGATGAATTATTTCTAACTGGGACTGACCTACTGAGATGAGCTAATGTTCAGAGCATAAACAGAACTTCCCAAGAAAAATACCAGGAGGGGCCTTGCCTTAGGATGCCCCGAAGGAAAATCCGGAAAATCCGCTTTGCAGTTTCCTTCTCAGTCTCCTGACTTTGTCATCCTAGTGAGGGGGCATCCTGACGGCTCCCGGCATAGGCCCTTTGAGAGTCTGATGAACATAGATTCCCTCCCAAAATACAAACACAGAAACATATGCATATCAATTTGCATATAATTTGGGGCTTCCATTACCTCCCTGGGGCCCATCTTTACAGTGTTTGTCCCAGCCTGTATCTAAGGCCAACGTAACAATTATCATGGTTAAAGAACTGAACTAGGTAATTACATGAACATCACATTGAGATAGAAATTAATGCTATGATAAGGAACCACTGGCTAGGTATGTCCAAACAGGGTCACACCATGAAAAATGCCTACTTTTACTTTGGGGAGAGGCGATGGATTTCAGGTGAAAGAAAATTTGTGGGAGAAGGCATTTCAAGGATGAGGCAGGTGAGTAAGTGGTAAAAAGAGCCTAGAAGGACTTACAGCAGTGTGGGGCTTTTAGGCTTTAGAGGCTACGTCTGTGAATCATGCTGCTTATCACCTCTTCCATGTCTGTTTCAGATCTTGAAGATTCTCACAGGGAAAATAGTGGTGGGGCATGCCATCCACAACGACTTCAAAGCCCTTCAGTACGTTCATCCCAAGTCCCTCACCCGAGACACCTCTCATATCCCTCTCCTCAACCGGAAGGCTGACTGCCCAGAGAATGCCACCATGTCTCTGAAGAGTCTCACCAAGAAGCTGTTGAACCGGGACATCCAGGTAGCATCTCCCCAAATGCTGCCAAACCCCTGGCTTGGACAGGAAAGGCTCACCTGCTGCCTCTCTCCAGGCTCTGACACTCAGATTCCTCTGATTGTAGAGGGATCCAGGGGAAGATGCTCTGATGGGAAGAGCTTTGGGCAGAGAGGTGCATCTCTACTTAGGCATAACAGTTCTTATTTCCTACCTCCCAGAGTGTTCCACAGGGTACTTGGAAAAGGAAAAAAGCCTAAAAGTGAGGCTAAAACCCTAAGTAAGAAAAGTGGGAAGCAGGTAGTTGTGGTGGCCTAAATGATCTTACAGTGGCTTCAAGGGCCTCTTATGTATTTCACATGTTTGGCAGTCAAAGAGGGGACAGGCTGCCTGGCATGAGGATATAGACACATGTCCTTCGTAGATTAGTTAAGGAACTAGGGAAGATGGAAGACTCAGAAGGTCTGTCCATGATCTGGTCTGTTCTGCCTCCACAGAAGAATGGAGAATAACATGGTGGGTACTTGTTGGCACAGAAAGGACCGAGGCAGACAGTGGTATAGGAGTTGAACCCCTGAAATTAGATGATGAGTGGGGCCCCACCAGAGGTCTGCCTTTGCAGCCTGCTAACTACAGAAGCAGCAGCAGCATTGAGGTTGGAGAGAACCAGTTGGGAAGGGAGGAAGCGGTCTCTTGTAGGCTCATGCTCTTTTCTTCCTCCCTTGTTCAGGCTGGGAAAAGCGGACATTCCTCAGTGGAAGATGCTCAGGCCACCATGGAGCTGTACAAGTTGGTTGAAGTTGAATGGGAACAGCACCTGGCCCAGAATCCCCCTAAAGACTAGTGCCAGTGGGGACACTGGTGATGTGGGCAGGCGGAAACAGCACCACACCCAGGAGAACAGGGCAGTGGACCAACGGGCAGCTCCACCAGCTCCACGCCTTTGGAAGCTAGGGTTTTTGGGGAGAGGAAGGCTAAACCCCAGACTTAACATCCATTGAAATTTCACTTCGGGTGTTGTGTTGTGTGTCTGGTTAACCCTTCCATGGAAGGAGGACATCTCCATGTCAGAACCCAACCCTAGGCCGTTTACCTCTTAAATGGTGCTAACCATTTGTCCCAAGGTGCTTTGCTTCTGGGAAAGTCTTTTGACTTTCAGAGGGCACGGCAACTGGGAAATGTCTTTTCCCAAACTGCCTTATCACTAGAGTGGCCATGTGTCTCATTTTATGCCTTTCCTTTCAAGCTATTAACAGCACCCTCTTCCACTCTCAGAAGTATCCCTTGGATGGTAACTTGTATGATCACAGTGCATCTCTCAGACTCTACTTTCTGTTCAGAGTCTACATCTGGTTTGTGTTGGAATATCACTTGTTCTTTCCACCTTGAATTCCGGAGGAGCCATTCCTGGTGAGGCTTAGTTCTCCTTAGGGTTATGGGCAGTAGAGGTAAGAGAGTGACTTGGAAATCAATTTTTCTGATTTAGGAAAGCAGTCTCCTAAAGTGATAGAGAATTTATTTAATTTAAACCCCACTTGCTAGGTTAAAGAAGAATTTTAAAGTGTTTCAATGATTTTTAGTCTTTTACTTTGCTAAACCAAGCCTCTGAAAATGCAGATTATTCCCTTGATAAATTTTTTATAAAGGAAAAACAATTGTGTGGTGTTTTCTTTATAACTTCACATTAAATAGCTTTGTCACACACTCCTTAGAGCTGTAATTCTGTTAGGGGGGCTAGGGTCTCTGTAGATGACACTGAATGGACCCTGGTTTGCTAGAAGTCATCAAGAAGTGCTGACCAAGCCTTTGTATGTAGCCCATGTGCTCTCTTGCCTTCTCATCCCTTCCAAAATCAACAAGTACACCTAAAACGACATCTCAAGCCGTGCAAACACCCTCACACAGGGCATGGGAGCAGGAGAGTGACTCAGAGAGTGGGCATGTGGGAGGGATGGAGCTGGGGGGAAAGGGTGCTTGGTGACGCCAGCCTGGTTGCTCCTGCCAGCTCTTCCTTGGTGGTACACACCCTGATGTTGGGAAAGTGAGTCACGGGTCTGACCTTGTGGCTGGGATCACTGTCTGCGCTCTTGAGAGAATGCAGACTCCGTGTATACACCGAGACTTGTGCCCTCTTGAGTGGCTATTTTCGCTCCAGAGGCCAGGGTCACAGTTGTGGCTGCCTACCGAAGGGAATTTGCTGCAGCCAAATGAGACCTCGGACGTGGTCTTGCCGCCGCGTCCTGCACGACGGCACCCGCTTGAACAGGCAGCTGTTGAGCTCTGAGCAAGTTGGTTCCTGTCGAACCCAACATAAGCGATGTCCATGACACTTCACAGAGAGGCACTAGGCGTTCTTACACACCTCTAAGTGGGAATAATGTAGGAAGGCCACACCAAAAACTGGGGTTACAAGTCTAATTGAAATGAAGGTGAGTCTTAATTAGATTGCAATCAGGAAACGAGAAGCTAAGTGGGAAATACTTTTGAGTTCAGGTTTTAGGGTACCTGGCTTTGTAATTTATTTTATGAAGTATAATGTTAATTTACAATATTGTTTCTGAGGTACAAGAAGGTGAGTCAAGTTAGATGTAACTATCATATATTCTTTTTCATGTTACTTTCCATGGTGATTTATCATATGATGTTGAATATAGTTCCCTGTGCTATACAGTAGGACCTTGTTTGTTCATTCTGTATGTAACAGTTTACAGCTGCTAACCCCACACCCCCAATCCATCCCTCCCCGCCTGCCTCCTTGGCAACCACATGTCTGTCCTCTGTGAGTCTGTTTCTGTTTCACAGATAAGTTCATTTGTGTCATATTTTACATTCCACATATAAGTGATATCATATGGTATTTGTCTTTCTCTTACTGACTTACTTCACTTAGTATGATAATCTCTAGTTGCAGTTAGCTTTTATGCTCTACTTCACCCCCTCACTCAGGCACCCTCAGTCCAGCATTGGGAAGGACTAAGTCTCACTTTTACTCACCAAAAAGAACCTGGAGACCAGAGGACCTTGCAACCATTTTCTTACTCTTTTCTCATATCATACTTCGTGGTCAGAGCCCAGCTTACCCTGCAGGGTGCCTGGGGATCCTTGTACTTTAATCCCCTTCTTTCTCTGCCCCTTTGTTTGCAGGCTTCATCCAGTTGATGACAGATAAGCCCCACTGCAGATTTCTACCTAAATACCAATCAGCAAGTCCTGGTTTGCATTAAGTTTGAGGCCCTTTAGAGTGGAGCATATGTACAACAAAACAAATATTCTTCCAATATCTTTCCATATCTTGATATTTTCTAATGCTGAACGCCCTTCTGCAGGTGAGAATGACAAAGGGCAAAAGAGTGTGAGAAGTATATCCTGCCAAACATTCTGATCTTTTAAAATTTCATATAGTAAAGTGATTCTTGGAAGGGGAAGTGTGTTCTGAAATTTCAGGTCATAGTGCTGCCATTCCCTATACTCTTAAAAGCCACTGATTGAGGGAATTCCTTGGGAATCCAGTGGTTAGGACTCTATAGTCTCACTGTAGAGGGCCCAGGTTCAATCCCAGGTCAGGGAACTAAGATCCCACAAGCCACGTGGTACAGCCAAAAAACAAAACACTGATTGAGTCAAGGCTCTAACAAGGAATCATTTGATTCCTAGTTTAACAGATGATTACAGCTGACAGTAGGAAAGATGAACAGTACTATAATTATGAACTTGCCCCAAGGCACATTAGCCCAAGTCCAAGTTTAGAGACACCAATTCCCATGTGTGCAAGTGCACTATGCCAAGTGCATTTATGAATATCCTGCATGCACACAGTGCACTTTCTTTTACCCTGTAACTTAGCACAAGTCCACCAAACAGTTGATAGCAGAACAGCATTTTATTGCTGGGTAGATACGAGGCATCAATTTTGATCTTGCCACTTACTCAATTTGTGCTGGTAAATCAGTTTGCTTCTTGGGAGCCTCAGTGATTCTAGGGTTAAAGTCCTGGGATTCTGTTCTAACTTTGAAGTCTAGCTAATGATTGCTATCATTAACAATAACGGCAACTATTTGTTGAGTGCTTCTCTGTGTCAAGTACTGCGCTGAGCCCTTTAGGAGCATGGTCCTAGTCTCTGTAAGGGAGATGTGAGGAAACCGAGGCTGACAAAAAGTAAGAAATCTTCCCAAGGCTAAATAGCTGGAAGTTGGCAGTGCTGGCACACAGACCTGCCAGGTCTGTCTGTCGAGCCTCCGCTCTTAACCACTCTCCGACTTGGTTGGTAACACAGCCAGACAGCATCTGATGAGGTTGGAATCCTGCCACTCAAATGTTTATTATTAACATTTGCTGTGTGCCAGGCATTGTGCTAGGCACAGGGAAATAGCATGTGCCTCCAATAGCTTACAGTAACCTGAAGAAGAGAAACCAGTAAACTAATGTCAATGCTCTGTGGCAAGTACTGTCTAGAGTCACTGAAGAATTTAAAATAGGGGAGTGATGTGATCAGATTTTGGTTTTAGGACGACAATGCTGGCAGCCAAATGGAAGCAGGATTGGAGTGGGGCCAGAACATGAGTTCTTCTGTTTGAGTAATCTGATGAGCAATGATGTAGTCCTGAATTAATGAAGTGGGAAGGTGCATATGAGCATCACGGAGGATGTAGAAATCAGTAAGACTTAGAAATCAGAGCAAGGGTATTAAAGGTTGCCTTGATATTTCTGAACTACACTGAATAGACAGCAGTGGTGCCTTTAACCAAGATAGAGTATACGGTAGGCAAGAGAGCAGGTTTTTGAGGAAGATGACTCGGTATTGATCGAGCTGACTTTGAGCTTCTTGAAGATACCCAAGTGTAGATGTCCAGCCAGCAGCTGGATGTACCAGACTGGAGTTTGGCAGAGTAAATGAGATCTGGGGCTGGAAACTAAAACTTAAGAGACAGGGGTGTAACAGTGAGGTAGAAGCCTTGGATTGGAATGAAGCCTTTATCGATAAAGGTATATAAAGAGCAGGTCAAAATCAGAGTCTCAGGAAGTACCCATCCTTATAAGCTCCTGGAGGAAGAGAGGTCTGAGAGAGGACTATCAGGTAAGAGGACAGCTGAGGAGACTCCTCCCAGGAGGGAGGAGGTAGCATTAACAGCATGGACAGCCAGGCCACTGAGAGCAAACAAAAGGGTCCATTTGGGAGCAATTTGGTGCCCTTCCTCGGACCAGCGTCGGAGGAGGGCAGCAGAAGCTCAGCTGAGGTGGGCTGGAGAATAAACGAGGTGAGGAAGGAGAGGAGTGGCTGTGGACTGTTCTTTCTTGGCTCTGAAGAGAAGCAGGTGAGGGTTGCTGTGGGAGTGTGAGGTCTAAACATGCCAAAAGACAAAGCCAGTAGAGCATAACTTGGCTCATGAAAGGGCAGGTGAATTAAGCTACAGTGGATCCTGAAAGAGTAGAGGGGAGGGATGCCAAGGGATTAGCCTTGGCAGGTAATCAGCATCCCTTGTCTTCTGGATCAGAAAGGAAAGAGGAACGGGTAAGGCAGATGGCAGATGGAGATGGTTGGTTTTCTGTTTTGTTTCGGGGGGTGCTTTTTGGCCACGTGGCAGCTTGTGCAGTCCTAGTTCCCTGATCAGGGATTGAACCCAGGCCTTTGGTGTTAAGAGTGCAGAGTCCTAACCACTTGACCGCAAGGTAATTCTTGGAGCTGGCTTGGGATGATGGTGGAATAAAGTGACCTTGCTTGCTCATTAAATAGGAGGCAGAGTGGTCAGCTATATGAGGGGAAAGCCAAGGGACAGAAACTTAGAAAGAATAAAGATAGTGTGGAGCAGCCACTAAGAAGACAGGAAAGTGAGCTGACTGAGAACACCAGGAAGGGCCTCTGAGCAACAGCAGAGCTCCTGACTGAGGTCAGAAACTGAGTCTGCAGGGCCTCTGCAAGCTGCTCGTCACATTTTTTTCCTAGCATCATTTCAGCAACCCAATCAGAGAAGCAAAGAGTTTAAATGCTCACAGCTGACAGTGTGTGGTCCCCGAGGCAAGTGCCTGAACTGAGATGGGGACGAGGTTGATGGGTCTGTGGAGTCAAGGACCTGAGAGACTGACCTGTTGAGTAAGTGCTGAAAGCCCCCAGGGGGCCACGGGATTTCATATACATATATATATATTGTGGGGGGAGAGGCTGGGGGGTTGTGCCACACAGCATGTGGGGATCTTAGTTCCCTGGTTAAGGATGGGACCCACGTGCCCTGCAGTAGAAGCCGGAGTCCTAACCACTGAACCACCGGGGAATTCCCCAGCCACAGGACTAGAAACAGGAGGATGGGGAGCCTGAGCTAGATCCTCGGGGACCTGAGGCGGACAGCTGAGTTGAAGATGCAATAAACACACGGTGTGAGCCTTAATGAGCTGGGCCCAGATTTCTAAGAGAGCACCTGAGGCATCACTGAGAAGCGTGAAGAGTTTGGAACGCTCCCAGCCAGGGGGCGTGGCCTCCACCGCAGCTGTATCCCTCTCCTTTTCAGACCTGATTTTTATCGGAGTATCTCTTTCATGTACCTGTCAGTTCAGTTCAGTCGTTCAGTCGTGTCTGACTCTTTGCCACCCCATGAATCGCAGCACGCCAGGCCTCCCTGTCCATCACCAATTCCCGGAGTTTACCCAAACTCGTGTCCATTGAGTCGGTGATGCCATCCAACCATCTCATCCTCTGTCATCCTTTTCTCCTCCTGCTTTCAATCTTCAAGGACAGTTAAACAAATGATTAAATCAAGAACAAGGGTACTAATGAAAAACAGATTTTTTTTCAGCCTTAGTAGTCATTGATTTTGGTTGAAGTCATTCACTTTTCATCCAAATGTTCAAGAAATATTTACTGAGCACAAACCAGGTGCTGTTGTAGGCCAGTAAAGCCTGCATGGACCTCCCTTGTAGTGGGGGTGATGAGTGATATGAAGAAAAGTAAGGGGATAAGGCAGATATGTGTACAAAAGATTTTATATGATTTGTTTAGAGAAGGCATCTTTAAGGAAGTGACATTTGAGCAGACCTGAAAGAAGTGAAGGAGCAAGTCAAGTAAATATCTGGGGGAAGAACATTCCAGAGAAAGAGATCAGTGCAAAGGCAGGAGTAATGTTTGATATATTTAACCAAGGGGAAAGGGATAGGGGCTGGGGGGTCAGTGAGCAGGGGGAGATATAGGCCCATGATATAGACCCTTGTAGGCCATTGTAAGGACTGGGGCTTACTGTCCGCATGAAATGGGCCCCAGTGCAGGGTTTTGAACAATGGTGTGAACTGACTCAGGATTTAAAGGACTCCCCCTGGCTGCTATGACTGGAAAAGAGTGGGAACAGAAAACCAAAGTGGACGTTCTTGCTGTAATCTAGGCAAGAGATGACAGGAGTTGATGCCAAGGAGCTGGTAAGTAGCCTTATCTGAAACTGATTAACTTTGCACACATGGACGATCTCTTGTGCGGTTGATGCTGAACAGATGTTTAAGCCAAGACTGGCATCTTTGGCCTTTCAACTCTCACCCATGCTTCTGAACATACTAGCCCACCAAATAGCTCAGGAAGTACACGCACCCTCACCAGTAGGGGACCCAAGTGTGGTCAGGGGTGGAGGTTTGCCACCATCTCTGGGTGGACGGTCAGGGTTGCACAGTCTCCTCCAGGCAGTGACTAAATAGGTAAGTGACATCTAGTGGCACTGCTGAGCTCAGGGAGGTATCCTGGTGAGCCCTTTATTCCCCAGCCCCTGGTCTCTTGGAATTGATGCACGGGTTTTTGTTCCGCTCTGCTCTCTGCCCTCCTACTGCTTCACTGTGCTGACTTTGCTGGTTTTGTTTCTTTCTTTAATATGTGAGGCTCCTAGCCTTATTTAGGGATACCATCAATTCCGTGCTTTCTTTGAAAGAGTGTATATAATGCATAGGATTTTGAGAGATGTGGGGGTGGAGGGAGAGGCAGAGAAAGATATTTTTAAGAATTTGGCATGGAAAGACAAGCACATCTTAATCCTCTCCTAGGCTTAGCCAGATTCCATTCTGAAGTGTTTAAGAGCAAGCTTTGGAATCAGACCCAAGGCAGTGCATAGAAAGTTCTCCCGCTGTGGTGGGTTCAGAGCCACTCTTCTCCCAGACCTCGGCACTGAGGGTTAGGCCCTTGCCTGTGACCTTGACCCTCCTGTCCCAGTGCTACACCAGGAACCTAAACCGTCTGGCATCCCCAGACCAGAGGCAGCTTCACCTGAAGGCCAGGTCCTTCACTCCCTTCTATCTTATGGAATCCTACTCAGTGCCTCCTTTGGAAAGACTCCATGAGACGGATCCAGACCATAACCAAAGGAGGAAGAAGGCAGACTGCCCCTGCCCTCAGAGTTGAGGAGGGAGATGGAGCCCACACCTAGGACCAACAGGGAGTCAGAGGCAGATAATCCAAGCTGGCAGCTGGAGACCTCAGTCTGGGGCTGGGATGCTGGGCTGGACTGGCAGAGTGGGTAGGTCTGGGAAGCTTTCCTGAAGGGTGGGAGGGTGGATATGGGGTCAGATCAAAGAAGCCTGGGCTAGAGCAAGGGTAGAGTGTTCTGTTGCCTTTCTGCTAGGTTAGAAGCCACCCTCATGCCCACTCTCCACTCTAAGGCAGGAACTGCCTCCTCCCAGCTTTGGAATCAATTCCCTGGGACTCCTAGGAACCTAGTACCAGGGGTTCTGGGAGCTCTCAGAGGAGACTTGGCCCACAGAGACCACACGGCCCCCAGGCAGGGAGAAAGGCACATCCTGTGTGTCCTGGACTCAGGATGGCGCCCTCTCTATGCCAGTTGGAGAAGGAAATGGCAACCCACTCCAGTATTCTTGCCTAGAGAATCCCATGGACGGAGGAGCCTGGTGGGCTGCTGTCCATGGGGTCGCACAGAGTCAGACACGACTGAAGCGACTTAGCATGCATGCATGCATTGGAGAAGGAAATGGCAACCCACTCCAGTGTTCTTGCTTGGAGAATCCCAGGGACAGAGGAGCCTGGTGGGCTGCCCTCTATGGGGTTGCACAGAGTCGGGCACGATTGAAGTGACTTAGCAGCAGCAGCAGCAGCTATGCCAGTTACTGCAAGCTCAGCTAGAAGACTAACAAGAAATCCAGATCATCTGGAAACTTGGAAATGTGTAACCAACAGTCCCAGAGTGCTGGGATTCAAGAGGTGTGAGACTGTGGCGAGGAGGTTGGCACTCGTGAAATCCAGGATCTGCTGGCTCTTTTGATCCCCCCAGGGACATGTCCCTGAGGATCCCCAAGTGCCAAAGCTCCCATCTGGATGTCTTTCCCAGGTTGATGGAGAAGATGCAGGCAGGGAGAGATGGGGGCTTTGTCCACACAGTGTACATCTTCAGCATTGAAATTCACAGGCACTAGCCAGCCGGTGCCCCCTGGGAATCTGGGCAGGCAGTGGGAGGGGGTGCTGGTGGATGGGGAGGGGTGAAGGGGTACTGGGTTGAGGGAGGCAGGGGGACTATACAGTCTCTCTTTGACAGCTAACATTTTCCAGAGCTGGCGCCCACAGGGGAAAGGAAATCAGAGCTTTCCACCTCACACATCTTTTTCCCATTTTGTTCCTGCTGCCCAGGGAAAGCCATTAGGGCTAGGTCAGTCTAGGGCCTCCCCGACCCGCCCATGTCTCCAGCCCTACTATAAGGAGGGGTATGTTGGTGGGGTCACTGGAAGGACAAGGCCCTAGCCTGGTGAAGGGGCCAGACTCTGAACTCTTGTATCCCTTCTTAATTCCCTGCCTGCTCAAGATGGGAGGGTGGGGGCAGGGACCAGGAATCTGGTCTCCTGGGGCCCACCCTTACCCTGCAGTTCTGAATCTGTCTCTGGGGAGTCAGGCCCACTGTCCTGGGCCTGGTCTGCAGCAAGAAGGGCCCTGAGGATAGGGAAGCTGGTCCTTATTACCCAGCTCCTGGGGTTCCAGCCTCCTCCCTGGAGCCATTAGCACAGCCAGCTTCCATAGGAGCCCGGCTGAGGGCCAAACTACCAGGTCTTATCTGGAGACAGTAGCTGCATTTGGGGGACTAGAGAAGGAGGGAAATGGAGCACTAAGGAGCTTTGATGAAATGTTCCCCCCGAGCTGGCCGACGTTCCTGAATCTGATCCATCAGCCCCCCTTAACCTGCGCTGCAGGGACAGTGGGTCCAACACCCTCTTTCTACTTCCATCCAGAACCTCAAAGCCTAGGCCTAGGGTGCCCTCAGTCTCTTCTCTGGGATCTCACCCTTCTCCTCCCCACCCCCTACTTCTTTCCTCTTCAATCTCAGAGTCTGATTATCTGGCCCAGTGCCCACCTTCCGCAGTTCAGGCCAGAGGAGGAATGTAGCCCTGAATCAGCCTGCAGCCCTGTCGACTTCTTTCTTCCTCCAGAAACTCCAGATCGTCTCAATGGACAGAGGGGTTCTCTGGAGCCCTGGCTCTTCTTCCATTTCTCATCCCCACAGAGTAGGAGAGGAGATATCTGGGAGGAGGCTTGAGCACCCCAGAAAAAGTTTTGGGCTGGACCACAGGCTGTTCATCTTTTCCAGGGTTAGCCACTGTCCCCAGGTACCATGCAAACCCAAGGTGTCCACTCTGCCAAGCTTATCATAGCCACAGTCTTCTCCCTCCTGCCTTGGGTTGCCAGGGGTTAAGGGGCCAGTGCCAAGAGTGGAAATGGCAGAGGGGTCTGGCCCTAGTCACTACAGCATAAAAGCCAAGAGGAGTTTAACAGCAGGTCACAGGGCTGACTGGCTTCTTCATCCAGCAGTGCTGCCCTGGGGGGATTCCTTCCGGAGGCAAGCAGGGGCCACGGCTGGCCAGAGTCAGGGCCCGGGCCATGTGGCTTCAGGTGTCGGCAGCTGCCACCAACAATCCCAGCCACACTGAATCCCCACCTCAGCCTGGAAGTTCTCTGATAAGCAAGGAGGCTCTAGCGGAAGGGGAGTCAAATCTGGTGTTTTTCACTGCACTGGAGCAGGGGCCTACATGGGGGAAGGGATTGAGCTACCCTGGCAGACTGGCAAAAAGCACAGTCTGGGTGGTTGGAGGCAGGGTGGAGGAACAGAGAAACAAAGAGCCCAGCTCTTGTGCAGGGGTTCTCCAGGCTCTTCGATGACTGCCCACACCTCTGCGCCTGCCCCTGAAGAGGCGAACAGAGCCAGGGGCC
Source organism: Antilocapra americana (assembly GCA_007570785.1). NCBI lineage: Eukaryota > Metazoa > Chordata > Mammalia > Artiodactyla > Antilocapridae > Antilocapra > Antilocapra americana. The sequence continues at coordinate 1,837,344 of ML664227.1, forward strand.
TCTCTCCTGGGACAGAGAATCGATTTCCAGACCCGTCTTCCGCCAGTGCATCCCCACCTCCTCCCTCGCCCCTCCGTTGCTCAGCCTGCCCGGCTCAGTGCACCCAGCCCAGCCCTGAGGAGAGCGTTGGCAGACGGAGCTGGGAACCAGGTAGCAGAGCCAAAAACAACAGAGGAGCCGCCTGGCTGCCCCGGTGCCTGCAGATTCCCCTGGTCCAACTGTGATTCCTCCTGGCACAGGCAGCCCACTCTTCCCATTCTGTGTTTCTGACCCCACCTGCCTCCCCCTTTGCCAGGGCCCCAGGGCTGGCTCGGGAGGCCGCTGTCATACCCTTCCTTTGAGTCTGGCTGCCCCTTCCCCCATTACTCAGATTCTCTGACCACACCTTCCCTAGTTCCCAGGATCTCTCTCCTGTGCCCAGATGTTCCTGGGAATGAGTTGCCTCCTTTCTACTCTCCAACTCCCAGCTTGCACTTAAGCTTGCTGGAAGCTCTTTTTTTGGGTCTTGCATCTATCCTGTTGCAATGGCAATTTCATGTGGGGAGGATCAGAGCTGGGCCTTAGCAGATTTGAAAAAGGCTGGGTCCTTAAACCCGGGGAGACACATGAACGGAACATTTCCTTCAGTATCGAGGATCAGAGCAGAGCTGGAGTCTATGCTCAGTGCTGCGTGGAATCCTGAGGGCTCAGGGAGGCCAGGAGATACAGCTGTCCTGCCCAGGGGAACACCCAGCTCCTCTCTTCTCTTCTACTTCCCACCCTCTATAGAATTCCTGCTTCCTTTGCGCCCCTACCCTGTATGGCAGAGACCCAGGTGTCCATCCCCACCTGGGTTTAATTTCTACATGACTCTCCGCCAACAAACTCTCTGATCCAACAGATGCAATAACACTGTGCAGGGTGAGGCCCTTCTACAAGTGCTGCATTTGGCTGGAGAACCTCCCCATCCCCGTTGGGGGTGAGAATGAGGGGTTCACAACACTCCCACTCTTTCCCCACTCTTCCCCCACTCAGCCTCAAGGGAATGATGGAGAGAGGTGGGGCAGCCTCCTCTTCCCAAGCCCCCAGACCCCTCAATCGTGCACATATCTACATCCACTCACACCCACACTCTTGCAACCATCAGGAGCCTGCCCATCTGCATTCCTTCTGCAAAACCAGCCACTTTCCACATAGCCACATTGCACTGGGAACAAAGCTCCAGAGTGTTTCTTTCCTAACTCTGGCTTGTCTGTTTCTTCCTCACCCCTATCCTGCCTCTGCTCCCCCACCTTTTCTCACCAATCTGGCATAACCCCCCTACTTGAGTCTCCAAATTCCTGGGGGAGCTCCAAAAGAGGTTTGACCCAGGCTCCTAGAAAGGGGACCGCATTGCCCCAGGCAGATCTGCAACAGATTTGGTCATAATTAAAAGGCCAGCGACACTAGGAAATTCCTTCTCCTTATGGATCCCGGCGGGAAATTAAAGCCAGTTGTTTGTGACTGAGTGACTGATGCTGGCTAAGCTCCTCCCCATCACCTGGTTCCAGGGCTCTAGCTACTACCCCTTGCCCCTAGGTTCCCCCAGCCTCCTCTGTTAGCCCCCTTTCCCAGTCCCCCAGCCCTCTCATCCCACTGCTCCCCAACCTCATGCCCCCAACCTCCTTCCCCTGCATTTTCTCCTAAGTACCCCTTACACATGTGCCTCCATGCTCCTATGGTAACAGGACTGCTGGAGGCTGAAACCTCCAGCTTGGCTGCTCAGCACCATGCTCTGGACCCTCTGCCCAAACTCTCTCAGCCAGGGTTGGGGTGTAGGGGTTGGAGCTCAGGCCCAGAGCTGCCAAGCCACAAACACTCACATCTGGAAAAAATTCTCCTCCCAGCCCAACTTCCCTTTGTCTTACTTCTGTCTCTTTGGTAATTCTGGCTGCCTGGCCAGTGGGGGATGGGGGTGGGGTGGGGGGAGTGAGGAAGTGAAGGGAGGGGAGTGGGCCCAGGCTGGCCTGCCTCCACCCCAGGCAGCCCCCACCTCCAGCCCCTCTAGTTCGCTCAGCCAGACCACATCCCTCCTCTGTGCTTCTGTAGGTCCAGGCCCCCCTCATCCTGGTGACCATCTTTTGGGTGAGGCTTCTACATCGTTAGTCACAAGCTTGCGGAGGAGAGGGTCAGCCCTGGCCCTTCTTTTTTGCAATAGGAGAGATGCCTACTGAGGAGAAGACTGGACTCTTCTGGCTGGCAGCTCAAGAAGGCTGGAGCCGAGACAGACAGGCCAGGCGACCTGGGTGGAAGAGGCAGGGGGCAGTGAGGGGGAAAGAGAGGCAGCAGGAGTCTGGTTTCTGCCCTGTTCCCTCCCCCAGCCTCTCCCCATCCCTTTGGCAGGGAGCCTGATTTCACTGTCAAAACCTAATCTCCCTCCCTTTACCTACAGCGAAGCTGCAGCCGGTTTATGGGGGAGGAGCAGTGCCTCAACCCCAGGCCTTAAACACCCCCCAGGGACCATCCATCCCTTCCCTCTACCATCTCTGCTTTTGTCTATCCATCTTCCCAGAGTCCTTCCACCCGCTGCCCCCTCACTTGCAGACCAGGCCAACCCCCACCCCACTCCCCACAATTAAACTCTCCTACACAAAACCTGGAACCCTAAAACCAGGCTGAAGCCTCCATCTCCTTTTTCAGAATTGACATTTTATTGGTTATTTTGGGGGTGGGGGGCGTCAAAAAGCCCTTTCTACAGTCTAATCTCCATCCTTCCTGTGCCAGAGTCACCCTAGTTGCATTATTTCCCCCTACACACCCATTATTCAGAGGTTTGCCTCTTTACAGCACAGAGGCTGAACCTCCAGGGTCTTCTCCAGTCTTTGGTCAATCCTCCAGCCCCTTTCCGTTGGCTCTCCTCCTCGGGGGTCCTCCCCAACTAAGGGCCCTAACCTCCTAAGCTGTTCCAGGGCTCTAAAGAAAAGGGCCCAGAATCTCGCAGAGCTGGTCCTCAGCTCCACCCTTGGCCACGCTGGCAGGGTGGGGCCAGGGCAGGAACCCAGGGCTGGGGCCAGATGTGGGGATTTTTCTCCCCGCCTCGGAAGAAGCTGGAAGGACAGCTCCGGGAGGGTGGCGGGTCTGGGGGTGCGTTAGGGGCATCGGGGCCACGTGCACCGATCCGCCGAGGGCAGCGGGGCCGCAGCGCCCCTCAACGCGGAACAGGCCCCGGGGTTCCGCCGGCTCAGGAGTACCGTATTCATTCCCCAGGCCCGGCCCCGCTCCTCTGCGGCCGGCGGTCTACGGCCTCCTGGCCTGTCTCCGAGGCTCCCTGCCTGACCTCCCTTTCTGTTTGTCTCCCGGCCCTCTCCCTCAGGGTCTCGCCCACTGCCACTAGGGTCTCCGCGTGGAGCCGCGCCCTACCCCCCTCCTTTGATCTCCCACTTCAAAGCAGCTCGCCGAGGGGCGGCCGCTCCTCCCGCTGTTTTACGGCTCAGAATGGTGACACCTGAGACCCTGCTCCTCCCCTTCCCGGGGTACCCGGCCCCCGCTCTGCCTCCCCGGACCCGGAGGTGGCAGCTCGGCGCGCCGGGGGCTCAGCGCCTCTGTCCCCGCCTCCCCTCCCTGCCGCGCCCTGCGATCCCCTCGGGGGTCTGGGGAGCCGAGCGACGGAGAAAGCGCCTTCATAAAAGAGCTCGTGTCAAGCGATTGGCTGTGACCTCTGCCCTCCCCAGCCTCGCGCTCGAGGCTCCTGTTTAACCCTTCGACGCCCGCCCAATTCTTTAAGAGGAATGAGTCTCTCTGCGCGCCAACTTCCAGCCCACCAAGCACTACTGGAGCCCGAAACCCGGGTGGGGAGTCCCGGGCGGGGGGCGAGGGTGAACCCCCTCCCAGCGTCGTCGAGTAGTTCCAGCAGGGGGCGTAGTTGCCTCGCTTAGGTGCCTGGTCCCTGAACCCCAGGACTCCCCAGCCTCTCTCGAGTTCGGAGCGGTCACCCTGGATCCAGCTCCAGCTTCCGCGGAGCGGAGCTCAGCCGCCCCAGCTCCGACTCACGAGGAGTGGTTCATCAGCTGGTGGTGTCGCCGGGTGCCCGGCGCCAAGGAGCAGAGTGCACAGTGTCGGGTTGGGGAGGGATGGGGAACAGGCGAGATGCGACCCTGCGCCTCGGACTGCAGACGTGAGACCCCAGCCTCTGTGCCCCGGACCGGGCGCCCTCTCTTCTCCGTTGAGAGCCCAGTCCACCCACTGGCGCGGGAGCCAGCAATCTCGGGCCCCCTCAGCGAATTTTGGACCCGCCCATGGGTCTAGATCCAGAGGCCGTAGTTGGGGTGGGGGTGGGACGGTAATGAAGGGACGGGGCTCGAGGCCCCCACAGGTGGGGAGGGGGCGGGACGGGAGGCGGGGCCACCTCTTTCTTGGGCAAGGGCGGGTCCGCGAAGGGTATAAAAGCTGTCCGCGCGGGAGCCCAGGCCGGCTTTAGGGTTGTCCTCGGACGTTTCCCGTTTCCTGAGTCCTGCAAGGCGGCAGAGACATCTCTTTTGACTAAAGGACTCAGCGTCCAGTGCTCCAGTGGAAAGATCTAAGGGGCCCTCCACTAGCGCCGCCACCATGCCCAACTTCGCTGGTAACTGGAAGATCATCCGATCAGAGAACTTCGAGGATTTGCTCAAAGTGCTGGGTAAGGAGATTTTTGATCCCCGGGGAGAGGAGAGGGGGTACCGAGGCATTGGAGGTGGGTATGAGAAAGAAAGGGAAGCTGGAACCACGGCGTGAGAAGCTGGGCGCCTACATCCCCAAGAATAGGGGCCAGACGCCCGGGTCCTGGGGCGCTTGGGCCCGAATACCTAAATCCTTCTTTCTCCGGCCGGACGCCCACCAGTGCCAACTTCTGCGGTGACTCAGCCTCTGAATCAAGTAGAAACCAGAAGCACGAGGTCGGTATCTCTTGGGGTGAGGCAAGGGGGTTCTCCGCTGTTCAGAAGCTGCACACACTGCGTCCAGGCTGAGAGCCTGGGTCTCTACCCAACCGAATCCCCCCGGAGGCATTCCTGCCTCCTCACCTCTTTGCCCCGGGTTCCGCCCACTAGGTGATCCGTCACAGCAGGGCCCCCAGACTCCCTTTTCTTCCCCTTTCAGAATTTTTCCACTGTGCTCCCCCACCCTCCATCTGTGAGACAAATATTTTCCTACAGCGAGCAACTAGAGTCCTAAAATCTCTCTGGATAATTATCACTTTCTTAGATTTCAACAAATGGCTTCGTGTGAAACCCCAGCCACCCCCTCCTTTTCGGAAAATCCGAGTTCTCTTCTCCCTCCCTCCCCGGAGAGCCGGGTTGCAGCCCAGCTGGTTAAAGGTGGAAGAAGTTGAACCTACCCAGACTGCCTGTCCTAACTTCTGTGTGCCCTCCCGTGTCTGGGGAGTCGGGGGGTGGGGGTGGGCAGAGAAAGCCTGGACCCGCTGGGGAGAGGGTATTGAAGAGAGATGAAGATTAGTCAAGAATTCATTGACTCGGAAGGCACCTGGAAACCCTGGAGCCCTCCATTTCTGGTCTGAACAGAGAGACTCTGGCTGGACTGGGCAGAGGGCACCCTGCGTGGGGCAGGGAGCTGTAGAAATGAGTTAGGAATGAGGAAAGGTCTGGAATGCTGTGAGGAAAGCAAGGATTTCCACACCCTTCCTTACTGTTAGTTCTTCTTGCAGTCTGACCACAGTATTTCTCGGAGTCTTGTCAGTCTTTCTTGCTCTATCCGTGTTGAAATGAAATGAAAGGAGAAAGTTTTCTCTTCGGAAAGCCTGGATGCCATTCCCTCCCCCATCATCTCTGGATGCTGGCCTCTCTCCCTAGTGAACTAGGCAGTGGCCTGGAGCACCCCCAGGCCCCAGCTGGAGGATTAGATCCCAAGCCCAGCCCTGTTGTCTGTCTGTCTTCAGTCTGTTTGTCTTCCCTGTGGGGTCTCTCAGAGCCACGTGCCCTCCTCAGGGCTTGCTGAGGGGACAGATTGAAAACAGACCCATTGGACAAACACAGTCCTGAATCAGCCAAGGTCAGCTGAGCCTGGCCCCAGCGCCACGGGCACCAGAGGCGACAGGAGGGGTGTCCCCTCTGAATCTAGCCTTGCTTCCGCAGGAACCTCAGTCCCTTCTCATTCCTCTTTGTCCTCTTCAAGGGTCTCTCTCCTGGGGAGGGATGCTCGGGTATTTGGAGGATACCCATCCCTTCCCTTGTGGCTCAGCTGGTAAAGAATCTGCCCACAATGCAGGAGACCCTAGTTCAATTCCTGGGTCAGGAAGATCCCCTGGAGAAGGGATAGGCTACCCATTCCAGTATTCTTGGGCTTCCCTTGTGGCTCAGCTGGTAAAGAATCCTCCTGCAATGCAGGAGACCTGGGTTTGATCCCTGGGTTGGGAAGATCCCCTGGAGAAAGGAAGGAAAGGCCACCCACTCCAGTATTCTGGCCTGGAGAATTCCATAGACTATATAGTCCATGGGGTCACAAAGAGTCTGACACGACTGAAGCGACTTAGCACACATGCACAGCACATAGCCAGCAGCTCCTGTTTCTTAACAGGAAAGATCATTGTTAGATAGCAGGATGGACTTCCCAAGGAGCACCAGAGAGTGAAGCAGTCTGTTTGTTCAAGGAGTTGGAACAGGCTGTGTCTCTTTTACCAGGTCAATTTGTCTTAGGAACTTCAGTTATTGCTCCCTGGTCCCAAGAGATCAGCAACCAAGAAGTGGGCCCCTGGGCTCCTGAGGGACAGGCCTTCCCCCTACTCCCTTCTGCCTGCAGTAGAGTGGGTCTGTGCTGGTGCCAAGGGGAAAGGGAACTTGTTTCTCTAGGGATCCAAATCTGGAGGAGAGCCAGGAGTCTGGCCCGCATCAGGGGGATCCCAGGCCACTCACCTGGCCCAGCCCCAATTTGGCCCCTCATCCTCACCCATTGTTTCCTGGAATGGTTCTGCTCCAGTTCAGGGCTGGAGGCCAGGCCAGGTGAAGCAGTGCAGGACTCGGATCTGGGCCCCAACTAGAGGTGCCTCCCAGCCTGCTTGACTTCCTGGCAGAGGGCTGCTCTCTCCGGCTACCCCATTCCTTTTAAATAATTGGGGAGCAGAGAGAAGGAGTCCAGTTTGGGAAAGGACAGAGGGACAGGCACTGAGACTCTGAACCCACAGAAGCTATGAATGAGAAGACCTGGGCCCTGAAGTAGGGTGGGTGATCCTGGAGACGGGGCACATCACAGGAAGGGAGGGGAGGGTCCCTTTCTGTCCCTTGAGGGGAGAGGGACATAGATTCTTCCAGGAGGGCAGGTGAACAGGAGTCTGATGCATGGAACTTTGAGCTCCAACTCTGACTTCTTTGCCTTCTTTTAATCAGTAAAAACAACAATAAGAGTAGCTACTGTTTGAAAACTTAAAGATGTGCCTGGCACTGTGTATGCTCCGGCCTAAACACGCATTGTTCCATTTGATAGGCTCTTGAAGAAGCTATTGTCTCCATTTTACAATTGAGAAATCTAAGACTCAGAGAGGTTAAGCCATTAGCCCAGGGTCACCCAGCCTGAAAGGGAGGGTGAGCCAGGTGGAAATCATGGCCTAATGGATCTTATTTCACAGGCTGTGGCTTCCCCAGGCTGCAGACTATTCTGTAGGGGACACAGCTGCCACATCCCTTCCCCTGTTGAGAATCCCTGCTCCTTCTCATCCTGGGAGGGACAGAGACTCAACAGATCAAGGCCACCAGACAGGGGAGATGAGTAGGCAAAGAGGGAAGTGGCCCCTACTCCAGGACGTGAGTAGTGAGGGCTGGCTGAGGAGGGTCTGCCCTGCACATGGGTGGGGGTGCAGACACAGTGACTCTGATGAGCCCACCCAGCAGATGGTCTCAAGCAAGGTGGACAAAGGACCAAAAGGGAGGTGAATGGAGCCAAGGGGAGCTGTAGCAGGATGAAGGGACCTGGGAGAACCGAGTGCAAAGCTGAGACTTGGGGATCCCAATCCAGGGCTGCTGACTCATCCAGGTGGAAGCTAGAAGCACAACTCCCAAGGGAGGGCGCTGCCTCTCTGCCCCTCCTCCCTGAACCCACCAGCCATCAGGGCTGCACCACCTGCCCTCCCTTCAAGGCGCTTTTTGGACACCCAGGAAGCCTCCCTCTCTTCCCAGCCGACTCAGTTCAGCCTGCTCCTGCTGTCCCCGGGGGAGGGTGTGAGGCAGGTGCCGGGAGCATCCATCCTCCCCCTCCCTGCAGGAGTGAATGTGATGCTGAGGAAGATCGCAGTGGCTGCAGCATCCAAGCCAGCAGTGGAGATCAGACAGGAGGGGGACACTTTTTACATCAAAACCTCCACCGCCGTGCGTACCACGGAGGTCAGCTTCAAGATCGGAGAGGAGTTCGAAGAGCAGACTGTGGATGGGAGACCCTGTAAGGTGCGGGCAGGGATGGGGTCCCTCGGGGTCATGGGATCCACTGCCTGGTGTCTCACCATGACATTTTCCAGTGTTTTCCTCGAATCTTTCCTCCAGTTCCAGTGGGGAGAGCCCCTAGGGAGTGTTGGTGGGTAGAAAGGTGGCACTTCCTCTGTCCCTCTCACGGCCTTGTCCCAGCTGTGGGTCCAACTCCCCTGGCTACTCTCTTGTGCAGAGCCTGGTCAAATGGGAAAGTGAGAACAAAATGGTCTGTGAGCAGAGGCTGTTGAAGGGAGAGGGTCCCAAGACCTCCTGGACCAGAGAACTAACCAACGATGGAGAGCTGATCCTGGTAAGGCTTTTTCCTGCTTTTCTCCTAGCTCAGACAGCAAGCCCATTGCTACCTTCAGAGATTTTCCAGGACATTCCACAGTACAGGAAATTTAAGAACAGCGGTGGCTGGTCTCTCTGTCTCCTGATGAGCTTCTGGAGCAGAACTAGTCTGTCTCTGTCCCATGCAGTACTGTTGTGCAAGTGCAAAATGGTGTCCCTTCCACGTGGAGCAAAGGACTTGCTCTGAAAGGCCCCAGCAGTTCTCTGGGGGGATCTTCCTGGCTTGGGGAGGGAGACGTAGAATGGACCCTGGGCGTTTGTTGTCCTCCGTCACATGATGCCCAGGCATTTTGTGAACCTGAGCCAAGAAGTAGGTTTGGACCTGGAGGCCAAGCAGAGTACTTCCACGGAACCCTCCTCCTTCCCAGCACAGGAGCTGGGGCCTCCCAGGCTAACAATGACTTCTCTCCTTTCAGACCATGACGGCGGATGACATCGTGTGCACCAGGGTCTATGTCCGGGAGTAAGCGGCTGTGGCCCAAGAGCCGCCAGAGCCACCACCGGGCCACCACCGGCCACGCTCCCACCTCCTGCCCCAGGGGCTGCCCCTCCCCCACCCCTTCCTCTTAGGCTAGCTCTCCCCTCACCCCAGTCACTTCTGGGGCTTCTTGGTTGCCTTCTGAAGGGGCTCTCCTTGTATTGACCCCTCCTCTCCTCCCATATATCAACACGATGGATGGAGCCCAGATCACTGATTCCAGATCACTCCCCAACCCCCGCCCCAGTCCTAGCCCCAAACCAGCCCATAGCACCATCTCTCCTTTTCTGCAAGGGGACCCGAGGGCCTAAATAGGAAAGACCAGCCCTCTGTCTTCCACTCTTTGTCCCTGTAGCCCGTACAGTGTAGAATATTTATTGGTTAATTTTATTAAAATGTTTTAGGAAATAAAACCTGTCTCTGGGTCATTGGGAAGGGGCTGGGTAAGTCACCTGAGTCCAACTTTGCCTTTGAAAGGCAGTGTGAGAGAGTCCGATGTTTCAGCAGCACTGGTGCGAGGTTCACAAGGGAGGGAACCACCTGACCTGCACCCTCCTCATCACCACCCCTTCCTTTGCTGCAGAATCCATGGCCATCGCCTTCACTCCCCCTCCTCCAGCCTCCTTTGTCCCCAGCTCTGGCTTCCAAAGTCACTAAGGCCTCCTCCTCTCTCAGCAGGTGCTAAGGAACTGACTCCCACCTTCTCCTGTGATGGTGACACAGCTCCCTCCTCCTCCTCCAATTGTTCCTTCTCTCTCCTCCAACCCCAATCTGTGGGCACCCCAGGCCTGGCCTTGGCCTCCCACGTGCTCCAGATGACTCATCACCGCCCACAGGATGGCCTTGCTCTTGTCCATGTCTCTGTGTCTGAGACAAGCGTATCTCTGCCTTGAGATCTCTCACTCTGCCCCATCTGCCCTGACTCTTGGATCTTCCAGGCCCCTTCGGCCCTCCTCCCACGCACCTCCTGAGCCTTCACACTCAGTTCTGTGTCTTCCCAAATTCCATCGCAATCTCTTTCACACGCCACTGCACTAGACCCTGCTTTCTCATTGCTCACCTGGTTTATTCAGCAGCAGCCCCTAACTGGTTTGCTTGTTTGCAATGCACGTTATCATGATGTGATTGGGGCCAAGTGAGCATAAGCGATAAGAGAGGTTCAAATCCTGGTTCTGCCACTTGCTAGTTGTGACTTCAGAAAAGTTATTTAGTTTCGCTGAGCCTCAGTTATCTGGTCGTTGTTTTTAATTTAAGTATAGCTAATTTTGGCACTAGCAGGCAGATTCTTTACCGCTGCGCTAGGGAGGATCCCCTGAAGTAGGAAATGACAATCCACTCCAGTATTTCTTGCCTGGAAAATTCTGTGGACAGAGGAGCCTGGTGGGCTACAGTTCATGGGGTCACAAAGAGTTGGACACAACTGTGCACACACAAACACATCGTTGATTTACAATATTGTGTTAGTTTCAGGTATATAGCCAAGTGATTTTTTTCAATTCTTTCCCATTACATGCTATTACAAGATAGTGAATATACAGTAAATCCTTGTTTATTTTATATATGTTAGTGTGTATCCATCAACATCATTGGAGAAGGAAATGGCAACCCACTCTAGTATTCTTGCCTGGAGAATCCCATGCACAGAAGAGCCTGGTGGGCTACAATCCGTGGGGTCACAAAGAGTCAGACATGACTGACACACATTAATATCATACTCGTAATTTATGCCTCTCCCACTCCTTATCCCTTTGGTGACCATAAATTTGTTTTCTATGTCTGTGAGTCTATTTCTGTTTTGTAAACAAGTTCATATGTTTTTGTTTGTTTTTTGCCACACTTTGTGGCTTACAGATCTTAGTTCCCTGACCAACCAGGGATCTAACTCTAGCCCCACTGAAGTAGAAGTGCCAAGTCCTAACCACTGGACCACCAGGAAATTTCCTATATTATTGTTTAGATCCCACATATAAGTGATATATAATATTTGTCTTTGTCTGACTTACTTCACTTAGAATGATAATCTCTGTATCCATCCATGTTGCTGCAAATAATAATACTTCATTCTTTTTTGTGGCTGAGTAATATTCCAGTATATATATATCACATCTTCTTAGGCCAGTTGTTCATTAATGGGTACTTGTGTTTTTTCCATGTCTTGGCTATTGTAAATCGTGCTGCTATGAACACGGGGGTAGGGTACATGTATATTTTTGAAATGTGTATATTTTCAAACTAAAGTTTTCATCTTTTCTGGGTATATGGGATTGTGGGATGGTGGAATCAGTTAATTGGCTTTTTTTAAAACAGAAAACAATGTAATTGAAAGGCTTATGTACTGGGACTGGGAAGTTTCAGCTGAGTCTAACTTCAGGTGTGGCTAAATCCAGGGACTCGATCACGTACACCAACCTCTCCCTTTGCATCCACATGCTGCTCATCTGCTTCTTTGTGCATTGGTCACCTTCAATCCTGTCACATAGAAATGATCTCCAAGTCATAGGAGATGGGTTTCATATGCCTCCAGCTTACATGGTTACAGCTTGAGATCCAAAAAGACAAGTGGGACTCTCTCCCTGAGTCTTTATCTTGAACATCCCAGGATTTAGTTTACTTCTGCTTATATCACATGACCATCCCTTGGCCCCTTGGACTAGTTGCTGTTGTCAGGGCAAGGGGCCCACTGATTGGCCAGGCCTGGACCTCACACCACACCCCTGGCCAAGGAACAGGTCTGGCAAGGTGATTAACAATCCCATCAGGATCCCTTGGGATGGGAAGGAGCACTTATCCAGTGAAGAGGGCTGCTATGAGGCTTAGGCTTCTAATCTAGAAAACAGCAATTATATATAACATCTACCTCGCAAGGCTGTTGGAATAGTTAAAGAAAATAAATCTCATTAAGTACATAGCACCTAGCAATAGGAAACTCTTGGTGTCCCTGGTCTATCCTTCACAGTGCTGCCAGGGGATCCTTCAGAACATATTGGGGCACTTCCCTGGTGGTCTAGCAGTTAAGAATCCTCCTGCCAGTGCAGGGGACATGGGTTCAATCCCTGGCTCAGGAAGATAGTACACGAAGTGGGGCAACAAAGCCTGTGCACTACTGAACCTGTGCTCTAGCTCCTGTGCTCTGCCACAAGGGAAGCTACAGAGAAAAGAAAAGCCAGCACATGGCAACTAGACAGTAGCCCCTGCTCTCCGCAACCAGAGAAAGCCTGTGCACAGCAATGAAGACTCCACCCAACCATCAATAAATAAACTTCAAAAAACCCCACCGCCCCCCCAAATTGAGATGGCCAAAAAGTTCATTTGAGTTTCCTCTAACATGGAATGAACTTTTTGGCCAACCCAATACGTTTTCTGTCAGTCTCCTGTTAAAAGGGCTTCCCAGGTGGCCCCTGTGGTAAAGAACCCGCCTTCCAATGCAGGAGACACGGGTTCAGTCCCTGGATGGGAAAGATCCCCTGGAGGAGGGCATGGTAACCCACTCCAGCATTCTTGCCTGCAGAATCGCGTAGACAGAGAAGCCTGGTGGGCTACAGTCCATAGAGTCACAAAGATCAGACACGACTGAAGTGACTCAGCATGCACGACTTGTTTAAAAAACAATAAAACAAGGTACAAATCCCCTTAGCTGCCACCCCTCATTTTGTCCAAAATAAAGTCCAAAAAGGTATTAGGAGCCTTTCAGGACATGACCTCTGCTTTTTCCTGCATGTGCTCTTCAGTGCAGGCCTCTGCTCCTACCTCCCCTGCATGGTATGCCACCCTCTCGCCTGGCACCCAGATGTTTCTTCAAAGCTTAGCACCTCACATTGCCTGAAGCAGCCTCTCCCATCAGAGCTGACACTCAGTGGCCACGCTCCAGAGACTCTGTGTTGGCTGCGGAGCCTCCTCTGTCTACAAGACCAGGGTGCCCTGGGGCCAGGGCCTCCTGCTGCAGCCCGGTGAGAGGCCACAGGCTGCAGCTGAGGGCAGGGGATCAGAACCAGGGAGCAGGGAAACAGCGTGCAGTGTCCCTGGGCAAGGGAGTCCCCTCTCTGAATGTGGGATGGGGAAGGGGAGGGGCCCTTTCATTTATTCATCCAACTGTTGTTTCCTGAGAGTCTCCTGGGAGCTGGGCACTCTACTAGATGCTGAGAACACAGAAATGAATAAAACGGGCAAGATTTCTGCTCTTATGGGGCATGTTGGGGTGGGGGGAATGGATCTCAAGTAGGAAAAGATGATTCAAAATAAATGCACCAATAAATATATATAAATGCACCAATAAACATGAAATCACCTGTCGCGGTAAGTGCTATGGAAAGAGAAGGGGAGAGGAGGAAAAGCGTGCCATAGAGAAGACCTCGCTTAGAATGGGAGTGGGTAGAGTGTCAGAAGAGCAGGTGTTTTGGAGGACAAAGCACTTAGGGATGCCCTGGAGGACTCAGTGGGGTAGAGCAGAGCAGAAGGTGCTCTAGGCAGAGAGAAGCCCAGAGTGAAGACTCTAAGGACAGTTTGGGCAGTTCAAGGTCCTATAATTGGTGTGCAAGGCACCTGGGGGCCATTAGTGACTCGATTATGGAAAACCTGAAGGACATGAGGGCCACAGTAAGTATTTCTCTTTCTTTTTTTTTTGGCTGAGACGTGTAGCTTGTGGGATCTTAGTTCCTGACCAGAGGTTAAACCCCGGCCCTCAGCAGTGAGAACTTGGAGTCCTAACCACTAGACAGCCAGGGAATTCCCAGTATTCTTATTTTAAGAGCCATGAGAAGTCACTGAAGGGTTTTTTTTAAAGGGAGTGGCATTCCATTTGTGTTTTAAGGAGCTTCTTCTAGCAGCCAGGTAGATAGATCAGAGAAACAGGGGAGTGAAGGAAAGCCATCAGGAGATGGATGAGCTGCTCAGGCAGAAGGAGAGAGAAATTCAGTGGAGGGTGAAGAGCGAGACGAATTAGAAAGGGGGAAGAAAAAGGAAGGTGTCAAGAATGGCTGTCTGGGGATTTCCCTGGTGGGCCAGTGGCTAAGACTCTGCACTCCCAAGGCAAGGGTTCAATCCCTGGTCAAAGAACTAGACCCCACTTGCTGCAACAGAGAGTTTCCATACTGAAACTAGAACCCATACACAGTCGAACAAATAACTTCTTTTTTTAAGACACTGCTAAAAAAAAAAAAAAAAGAATGGCTGTCTGGCTTCAGTTGCTGCTTGTGCTGGTTTCAGAAAAATGAGGGACTTCTCTGGTAGTGCAGTGGATAAGAATCCACCTGCCAATGCAGGGGGCATGGGTTCGATCCCTGGTCTGGGAAGATCCCACATGCCACAGAGCAGCTAAGCCTGTGCGCCAGCGTGCAACTACTGAGCCTGTGTCCCACTAGAGAGGCCCCTGCGATGAAAGGCCGCGTGCCGAAATGAAGCGCAGCCCGCACTCACCACAACCAGAGAAAGCCCACACAAAGCAGCAAAGCCCCAGAGCAGCCAAAAACTAAAAAAAAAAAAAAAAAAGAAATGGAAATTGAATCAGGCTGGGCCTTCTGGATACTAGTTCTGTGCTTGGCTTAACCCAGAAGAGCCCTAACTCGTCAGCCTGAGCCCTTCCTTTATCTCCTTTCTGCATCACCTCCTCCTCTCCCACCCACCCTTATCTCCGGCTCTGCCTGACCTGCAGCCAGTTGCTAGCTCCCCAGCCTACCCATGCCCCTCAACCTGACTGCTCATTCCCACCCTGGAGAGACCTTTCTTCAAGCCTTTCCTGTGGCTGGAGCTCTGTCTGTCTGTTTGGGGGGGCATCTGCTCTTGCTTCTCTGCTTAGTTTGTCTCTGAATACAGCTGTTGAAAATGGCAGTGAGAAGACACATTTCTTTTTCCCAGAAGACCTCGGAGGGCAGGGGCTGGGTCTCCCCACTCAGAATGGGGGTTCTGTGAAAACAGTGAGACGGGAGCCCCACTTTGGGCGGGCCCTTCCTCCTGGCTCTGCTTCTCCAGTATTCCCTGCCTGCCAGCCTGAGATGACAAGGAAGTTACAGCCCTGGACACAGGAGCTTGGATCAGGGAGCGGCCACCTCACCCATCTGGCCCAACCCAACCTGTGAGAAAGTCTCTCTAGCTTCCCCTCCCACCCCAAGGCCTCTTGGGCTCCTCTCCCGTTACCTGCCCGTATTACTCAGTGGTGCTTTTGAGGGAAAAGGCATAGGAGCCCCCACCTCCTGCCTGTATCCTGAAAATTCTGTGAAATCTCTGTGGGCAGAGTCTTCTCGAGAATCCAAGCTTCTCAGAGGGGAAGGAGAGGGTGAAACCTCTGAGGAAGCAACAGAGGGGCCTGCCTGGGTCACAGAGCCACCGCAAGGGTCAGAACAAACAGAGCCCAAGCGGAAAGGAAGGCAAAGACAAGGGAGGGTGTGTGTGATTCTCTCCTGGGGTCGGGGCTTCGCACAACCCGGCAGGTGCACTGAGACAGTCTACACCAACATCTCAGGGAAACTGAGGTACACACACACACAGACACACACGCAAACACCAAGAAACAGGAGCATGGAGCCAAGAGAAAGGCCTAGAAAGGCCTCAAAACCAAGACAGTCAGGGCATAGCTGAGACCAGAGAGGAGAAAGCTCTGGGGAAGCCAGGGCCTGGGGTACCACTGAGGCCCCCAGAACCTAACGGCAGCTCTGTGCTCACGTGTGGCAGGAGGAGCCAAGTTACTTGAATCCACATGGGAGGGACTGGTAGAAACTGGGTGGGGAGGGGGCACAGACAGGAAGCCCTGAGAGAGGAGCAGGGAGGAGGGGAGAGGGAGAGAAAGAGAGGGAGGCAGAGGGAGGAAAGGGAGGAGCCCAGGGAGGGGAAGACGGAAGAAGGCAGCGGGCAGGGGTAGGAGGAGATCTAGGCTAGAGAGGGCTGAGATACTCAGCAGGAGGGGAAGAGGCCGGGAAGAAAGGGCCCCAGGCTGGGGGTCAGAGGAGAGGCGGCATGCTGGTCAGGGCCTCTGACCCCAGGTCCCAACAAAGGTCTGCATAAGGACCACCACAGGCACAAGATTGATGGGACTGGGGCCTCCAGGCCCTTTGTGGCGGAGGATTAAAGAGAGCAGGCTCTGAGGAGAGTCCTCCAGAGTCCCCCACCTCTTGTGGGCTCCCCTACCCCTCTCCACAGTGACCTCAGGACCCTTCAAGTGTCAGTGGAAAGGGAGAGACCAGGGTGGCAAGGTTGCGGGGCGGGGGCAGGGGGCGAGGGGAGTCCAAACAGGTATTTCTCTTGGCTGGGCCAGTCATACCTGAAAAAGATGAGGGACAGAGTAGGCGGACAGCCAGGGGACCTGGGAAAGTCCTTCGGCCCATCTAGAATCTCCCTGAACCTGGGTCTCCCGCATTGCAAGCAGATTCTTTTACCATCTGAGCCACCAGGGAAACCCAGAAAGTGAATCCATCCTGTGCAAATAAGATGCAAAAGCGATGCCTACGGAGGTGCCAGGAGGCTCAGGAGGTTAAGACGGCTGTAGTGAAGGTCAAGGGTCCCCAGGTCAGGTCTTCCCACCTTTCCTTCAGACCTGCCGCTGCCCTCCTGACCTCTTGGCTTCTTCTTGCCCTTGTACCCCTTGGCGCTGCCAGTCGAGAAACCAGTTCTGTTTCTGCCCTGGATAAAGATCTCTGGGCTGGGCTCTTCCCAGGCAGAGGCAGAAACCTGGCCGGCTGACAGCACCCTCACTCCTAGACTGGGCTGTTAAGAACTCCCCACCCCAGGCCCACCTGAGGTCGGCCTGGCCCTGTCCTCACCATCCCTCCCACAGTCCAGCCCCACCTTCCTTCCCAGTCCCATACCCACTCAAAGAAAACTTCTCAGAGTGGGAGCTTGTAGGGGGCAGCATCCCTCCTTTGCCTTCTTCCTTGGGTCTCCCAGGAGCCCTCGAGTTCCCCTCCTCCCATCCACACTCCCCGTTCCATTTGGGCTGGTGGGGTTTGTCTCTACCCCCGTCCTCCTCCACGCCCCACCCGCTCCCCACTGGACTGTGACAATAGTTCCCAGAAGCAGGGTCAGCCCCTTGCCTGGTCGTCGGCACCAAAGGAGGTAGGGTGAGATAGGGCTGACCCCACTTAACCCCAGCCCCTGGTCTCCTCTTGAGCCATCATTCATGTCCCATGACATTCTCATCCTTTTCTCATCCCTTGGAGCTGCAAGTCTCCACTCCTCCAACTGGAAGGGACTTTTAAAGGTCATCTCCTGCATTCTTCTGCCTCCCCATCAAACGTCTGCCCACCTCTGCCCCTACCCAGCGCTCTAGAAATTCTGTTCCTCCTGTCCCAGCTCTCCACAGAGTTGGCCAGACTCTCCCAGCTTCCCCAGGGGATCCAGCCACTTGCGCGGGAGTGGGAGATCAAAAAGTAGAGCAGAAGGCAGTACTGGCAGCCATCAAGGGGATCTGGGGATGTCGGAGGAGACTGGACTCAGGTCTCAGCTCCCACCCCCACCCCTTGAGGTGAGCAGTTGTGTCAGCTCAGGCTGGGATTCAAGCTGGTGACTCAAGCCCGACAGCTGCTCGGTTCTCCTCGCTGGTGAGCCTTCCCTTCCGGCTGCCCTGAGGTGGAATCTTAGAAGCTGGGAATTCGAGAACCAGAAAACAGAGTCCCAGAAGGAAGGGCCTTCAGGGATCACGCCTCTCCTTTGTTCAAAAAGAAACTGAGGACCAGAAAGTGGTGTGGGCTGCTTGGGGGTCACTCAGGCAGCAGGGGAATTGTTGGTCCCGGTAACAGGGGGATACCTGATCCCCACAGATGTCAGCTCGACCCCTCCACAGCTGAGGACATGGGTGCTCCAAGGTGGAGAGGCGTTAGGCTTCCCCACTGGCCCTCCTCCACCTCTCACCCATGATGGGGACAAGCCTCTGCCCCTTGCTGGGCCTCTCCTCTCCTTCTGGGCTGAAGACTACCAGGCCAGGACAGGTGTGGCAGGCCATCAGCCTCAGGTGGAGGATTAGGGGCTAAACTTTCAGCAGGAGCCTGAGGGGAGGGGATCCTTCCTGGGCTGAGCTTAGAGCTGCCCGGGGAGGGACAGTCACCTTTCCTTGGCCGGACTCTGGAGTGGGTCACTGGAGCTACCTCAGAGGTCTGATCATCCAGCTGTGATACATCTCATGCCACCCAGGGGGTTGCACCAAAGTGTAAGGAGATCCAAGGGCCAGACCCAAGGGTCCTCCTGTTGGGTCAACTATGGCACAGGCGTCATCACTGTTTCTGCAGATCCTGACAAAGGCAGGGCCCGGGCCTGGCCTTGGGAAGATGGGCAGCATTTATTTCCTTGATAAACATTTACGAAACATCAAGTATGTGCCAGACCCTGTGCTGAGCAGGGTCAGTGCAGTCCTGGATTTTCAGCCATCCTCTCAGCCACTGAGGAAATATTCTCTGACCTTCTCGTAGATGCCAAGCACATCATTCTGCCTCCTTGTCCTCAATTCTGCAGCCAGGATGGAACCCCCACAGCAAACTCCGTGGGACAAGGTGTCACAGGGAGGGCCCTCTCTTGCCATAGCCAGCCTCTGCCATCCTCAGGCTGCCAGGGTCTCAGCGCCAGCCCCTTTCCTTGCGGCTGTGTCTAGAAGCTAAATCTTTCAGTAAAACTTTCCTGTAATTGTCCTTCTATCGTCGGAGCCCCGACTCAGGAATCAGACAAGGAAACAGAGGCAGAAAGGTGAGGTCATCCTTCCAGTAACCTGTGTTAAGGCAAGAATATGGGTCACAACCCAGCTGAGTCCCAGGACTTAACAGAACAGGAGGGAGTCCCCCCCGCCACAGTCTTCTTTGGCTCACTCCTTTTCTTGCCGCCATTCCCCCAGGGAAGTCCTTCTTAGAGGCTAACTGAAGTGCCTCCTGCTGTAGCTCCAACTCTTCACTGGGAGCTGGAACCCAGAGGACAGGCTCCTTTCCTCAAGTAGGCTCAGGGACTGGCAAGAGGAGCAGTGTGGGCACTCCCTCACAGGGACACTTTCTACCTCTCTCAGCCCTCTTTTTTTCTTTCTTCTCCACCCTGCATCCTCTCCCCTTCCCTCCTCTCTCCTCAGTCCCAGACTGCAGCACCTGGCTGGGTGCCAGCATTGTTCCTGCCTGGCTCCCCGCTCCCCTCCTCCTTCCCTCCCTGCCCCCTCCAGCCAGCCCAAAGGGCACCACCCTGCCCAGTCCCTGCCCCCAGTAGTCCCAGGCTAGAGGGTGAGGGTTGGAGGAGACCTTTCTGGTTCCATCCTCTGCTTCCTCATTGCTCTGCCCTCCTTGTCTCCACGGATGGCCTCTACTCTGCCATAGAAGCCTGGAGAGCTTGGATTACTCAGGAGCCCTGGTTATTTTTAATGCCCTCGGCTCAGAAGATAAATATACCTCCCCTCCCTCCAGCTGCCGAGACAGACCGACACCTCCTCCAGATTCCCTCCTTCTCTCACCATTTATCCAGTCTCCTCAGACTTGATAAATGCATTCCCCCGCAGTGCCTCTTAGTGGATCTCCCCACCCTAGACTCCCAGCAGGAAGACAACTTGACCCCCAAACCCCATAGATGAGGTGGGAGGTGTCCCGGTGTCCTGGCTCCACCTAGTGCCTTCTTGAGACATCACACCCAGCGTGCCCTCAGGAGGCTGCAGCAGGACTCAGAAAGCCCTGGGAAGGAAGGTCTGGCCAGGAGTCACTCCTTGGCCCCAGCCCCGGCCCTGGAACACCTCTTCTACCTGGCCAGGGGAGGGGTCGGTGGCCAAGAGCCCACTGCTTCTTCCTCTCCCTTATCTCACTTCATTTCTGCTTGATCCCACAAGGCAGAAAAGTTCTTCCTGGAATTAACTTCCAGGCCTCTTGCTTTGTCTCAAAGAACGGAATTCTGGCAGCGAGCCCCCTGGTGGTCCAGTGGTTAGGACTCAGCGTTCTCACTGCCACAACCCTAGCTCAATCCCTGGTTGGGGAACTGGGGTCCCACGAGCTGCTCAGCACACCCAGAAAAAAAAATACAAAAAAACCCCCACAAAAACCCACTGACAATTGTTCCTGGCTGGAACTGCAGCTTTCCAGAGAGGACAGGGGAGGGGCCTTGGGGTCAAGACAGATTGTTTTTCATTCTTGAGGTGTTGGAATCCCCAGGGTCGCAGAAGCCACTAAGGTCCTCTAGGACAGAGCCCAGAATGGATCACCCTAGTGGGTCCCGTCCCCTAATAACAGGGCTCACACTCCCTCTGGTGGCAACCTCCTCCAGAACAGAAACAAGTCCTGTGGTCACCTCCTTTGTCTGGGCTGGCATCTGGGCCCATAGCGTCTACCCATTAGGTCTGGTTCTCATTTCTGGATCCCCTAAGAAAAGTCTGGACCCTTTTACCCAAGAGTCCCTCAGCCCCTCACATACTCCATCAATAAAGAATTACCTTATGCACAGAGGTGTACCTCTTCATTCCCCTTACATCTCCTCCCTCCTCCCCAGAGGGAACTACTATCCTTTCCTTTTTTATTTAAACCATTATTTTGCCTTTCAAAATATTTTTGCTACATATGTGCATATCTCTAAATAACACATTGTTTGCTGTGCAGGTTTTATTGCAGCTTGCTTTTTTCTCTTAACAAGATGTTTGTGAGGTTCATCCACGTTTATGAGTTTCCACAGTTGCGTTGAATGAAGACACCTCGCAACTGTGAAAAATTTTAAAACCTGATAGAACCAAGACGATGTGGAGCAATGGGAATTCTGTACACTGTTGGTGGAGAGTAAGCTAGTATGCCCACTGTAAGAAACGACGTGGCGGGAATTCCCTGGTGGTCCGGGGTTAACACTTCATGCTTAGTCGGGATCAGACAAGCCTTACTATCAAAACAAAACAAAATGAAAATCCACTGATGTGACAGTGTCCAGTGGAGATCCTTCCAGTTGGCTCCCAAGAGAACAGGACGCCCAAGCACACTAGGAGACCCAGCAAAGAATGTTTGCAGCAGCATGGGGGGGGTAACAACCTGACACCCCCCCCACCTTGTTCACTCATTTATTCATTTCACAAACATATACTGAACACCTGTTGAGGATCAGGCACTTGGACAGACTGAGAGACGACCTCTCTGTGCTCAGGTAGGGTGGGTTATTATTGCCCCCATTTTATAGATGAAGAAGCTGAGAACCGAAGTTAAGTGTCTCTCCAGGACTCAGATCTGCCACCAGAGCCTGCACTCTGTTTTACAATTAACTGATTAATTCGTCTGCATTGGGTCTTAGTTACAGAACATGGAACCTTTCATTACAGTGCATGGATTTGCTAGTTGTGGTGCCTATTATGGAATGTCTGTGCCCCGCTTCAGAGGGGTGCCCAGAGCCAAACTCAGCTACGGAATGTGGCCAGACCAACGTGGGGTTAGACAATCAGTCAGCAAACACCTGAGGGGACCTCAGTGTGGGCAGGGTGTTGGGATACCTCCAAATCCAGGTGGCACCTGCAGGGTCTATTCTGGGACTCCAGCTCAGTCCCAACCCTAGCCCCCTAATTCCAGCTCCAGTCCAGCCCCAGATGGCTTTCTCTGTCCACTTCTCAAACCGGGTGGGTGGGTTGTGGTAGGGTGAAGACTGGATGATTTTAACCAGGGGAGAGAGGTTTGAGTCTAAAGTCAGTCATCTCCCAGCTCCACGTGGCCCAAGGTGGCTCTGAGTGAGATGCCGGAAGAAGTATGAAGGACGGTAGAGATGAAAGACTTCCATTTAATACATAGCCAGGACATGGAAACAACCTAAGTGTCCCTCAACAGAGGAAAGGATAAAGAATATGTGGTGGCTGTACACACACACACACACACACATAGACACACACACACACACCACAGGGAAAAGCCTGGGCACCGCAACGAAGAGTAGCTCTGGATTGCCTCAACTAGACAAAGCCCTCGAGCAGCAATGAAGACCCAGCGCAACCAATAGATACATAATTTTTAAAAAAGAGAAAACCAAGTACCATATATTAATGCATATATGTGGAATATGAAAATAAATTGGTATCAGTTCATTTCCGTTCAGTCGCTCAGTCATGTCCAACTCCTTGAGACCCCATGAATCGCAGCACACCAGGCCTCCCTGTCCATCACCAGCTCCCGGAGTCCACCCAAGCCCATGTACATCGAGCCGGTGATGCCATCCAGCCATCTTATCCTCTGTCATCCCCTTCTCCTCCTGCCCTCAATCTTTCCCAGCATCAGGGTCTTTTCCAGTGAGTCAACTCTTCGCATGAGGTGGCCAAAGTATTGGAGTTTCAGCTTCAACATCAGTCCTTCCAATGAATACCCAGGACCCATCTCCTTTAGGATGGACTGGTTGGATCTCCTGCAGTTCAAGGGACTCTCAAGAGTCTTCTCCAACACCACAGTTCAAAAGCATCAATTCTTCAGTGCACAGCTTTCTTTATAGTTCAACTCTCACATCCATACATGGCCACTGGAAAAACCATAGCCTTGACTAGATGGATCTTTGTTGCAAAGTAATGCCTCTGCTTTTTAATATGCAGTCTAGGTTGGTAATAACTTTCCTTCCAAGGAGTAAGCATCTTTTGATTTCATGGCTGCAATCACAATCTGCAGTGATTTTGGAGCCCAGAAAAATAAAATCAGCCACTGTTTCCACTGTTTCCGCATCTACTTGCCATGAAGTAATGGAGAGTTGGACGGTGAAGAAAGCTGAGCGCTGAAGAATTGATGCTTTTGAACTGTGGTGTTGGAGAAGACTCTTGAGAGTCCCTTGAACTGCAGGAGAGCCAACCAGTCCATCCTAAAGGAGATAGGTCCTGGGTGTTCATTGGAAGGACTGATGTTGAAGCTGAAACTCCAGTACTTTGGCCACCTCATACGAAGAGTTGACTCACTGGAAAAGACCCTGATGCTGGGAAGGACTGGGGGCAGGAGGAGAAGGGGATGACAGAGGATGAGATGGCTGGATGGCATCACTGACTCGATGGCCATGGCTTTGGGTGGACTCCAGGAGTTGGTGATGGACAGGGAGGCCTGGCTTGCTGCGGTTCATGGGGTCACAAACAGTTGGACATGACTGAGTGACTGAACTGAACTGAACTGAACTGAACTGATGGGACCAGATGCCATGATCTTAGTTTTCTGAATGTTGAGCTTTAAGCCAACTTTTTCACTCTCCTCTTTCACTTTCAAGAGACTCTTTAGTTCTTCTTCACTTTCTGCCATAAGGGTGGTGTCATCTGCATATCTGAGGTTATCGATATTTCTCCTGGCAATCTTGCTTCCAGTTAGACGATCTTATTTACAAAGCAGAAATAGAGACACAGACATAGAGAATAAATAAATGGATGCCAAGGGGGAAAGGGGGAGACAGGATGAATTGGGAGATGGCGGTTGACATATACACACTGTCAGCTACAAACTGGCACTTGCCATATACCTCCACGAGGATTAAATCATGTGCTGCTGCAGCTGCTGACCTTCACCTTCAACACCCCTCAAACGAGTTCCGGGTAGAGAGCACTCAGTGGGGGAAATTGGCACGACAGGTTTTCAGATAGTTAGATATTTTCAGGAGGCAATTTTATGAGCCCAATTCTTGTATCTCCCCATATCTAGAAAAGCACTTAAGTCCTTCATGTTGATGACTATTCCTTGTGACTAGCAAAACTTCACAAGACTAGCAGAAACCTTCTGGAAAAATATGTGCCTGATGGCATGTATTCCTTCTTTACCAAAATCACTTATATACTGACATCTTCCTCTCTGCCTCACTGGAACAGTCTCTCGAAGCTAATCTGAGGTGCTGTCTCCTGGGCTGCAGTCCTCATTTTGCCCCAAATAAAACTTAACTCGTAACTCTCCTGTAGTGCATTTTTAAAAAGTTGACAACACGGGTGACACGATGTATAAAATAGATAACTAACTTGGGGGCTTCCCTGGTGGTTCAGATGGTAAAGAATCAGCCTGCAATGCAGAAGACCCAGGTTCAATCCCTGAGTTGGGAAGATCCCCTGGAGGAGGGAATGGCTACCCACTCCAGTATTCTTGCCTAGAAAATTCCATGGACAGAGGAGCCTGGTGGACCCATAGCATCACAGAGTCAGGCATGACCGAGTGACTAACGCATTCACTTTCAATGAGAACCTACTGTGTAGCACAGGGAATTCCACTCAGTGCTCAGCGGTGCCCTATAATTAAAGGGTAGGAAATGCAAAAACGAGGGGACATATGTAAATGTTTAGCTGATTCACTTTGCTGTACAGCAGAAACGAACACAACATTGTAAAGTAACTACAATAAAATTTTGAAAAAATATTAATTATGCATTCTAGCCAATGAGATTTTAACATGGAAGAAGTTAAGAATGAAGTTTCGTATCAAAATTATTTTATTATGTACATTAAAAAAAATAAAGGAATCACAAACTTGTCTGTGAAAAAAAGTAGTCTTCCCCACGTGGTCCTCTCTGATTCATCCTCTGACCCCACGGTCCACTCCCCCACCCCACACCCCTGCCGGCATCATCACCTTTTTTCCCATAGGGAGGTACAGGCTGAGTCAGAACACTTGAGTTCAATTTCTATTTGTGTGGTCTTGGATAAGTTACTTATGTTTCCTGGGTTGTTTCCTTTGTACGAAATCATGAATGACAATGATAATATTACCTGCCTCACTATCTAGATACTATAGTTTTAAAAAGAAACCTTGAGCGCACATCAGGATTTCCCCGGGGAATGTAGCTTTTCTTGAGGCACTTCCGCCCCCTGGTGGCTGTGCCCTGCTGCAGCCCCTTTTCTTACTATTTTGCGGGGTGAGGGGGAGGACACCAGAGCTGAGCCCGAGTTTCTTTGCAAGTTGCTCATCAAACCACGGACCCAGAGGGTCAGAAGGGAACAGCCCATTATTCTGTCCTCTATCGTCTCTCCCTGGATGACCTAGTCCATGCTCACAGTCCCCCCTTATCCACTCCATTCAGGCCGCCTCTTTCTAAATGTGATCCCCAACCCTGCACATTAAGCGTCTCTCCCTGGGCCACCATCCCTCGCTGCCCTAGGGCCACGCCACGTGTATGGGAATCTTCCCAGCCCCTCCTTCCTCTCACATCTAACTCTTCCTGAAATGAGTACACCCTAAGTATTCTCATACTCACCCCTCCTCTCTACCCCTAGGTTCCAGTCTCATCACCTCTGAGGTGGCAACCGCCTCCCCATAGGCCATTAGGTCATGACTGACTGTCTCCTCTCCACGCCACCTGAATTCTATCTTTCTAAGATGCAGAGCTGATCAGGTTACCATAGGTTAAGTTTAAAACCTTTTCAAGGCTTCTTGCTGCCTGGAGGACAAAGGCCTAAACTTAATCATGCTGCCATTTCCTTTGTCCCCTCCCCCCAGTTCATCCCCATCAGTCAGTTCAGTCACTCAGTCATCTCTGACTCTTTGCAATCCCATGGACTGCAGCACACCAGGCCTCCCTGTCCATCACCAACTCCTGGAGTTCACTCAAACTCATGCCCATCTAGTCAGTGATGCAATCCAGCCACCTCATCCTCTGTCATCTGCTTCTCCTCCCGCCTTCAATCTTTCCCAGCATCAGGGTCTTTCCAAATGAGTCAGTTCTTTGCATCAGGTGGCTAAAGTATTGGAGTTTCAGCTTCAGCATCAGTCCTTCCAATGAATATTCAGAATTGATTTCCTTTAGGATGGGCTGGTTGGATCTCCTTGCAGTCCAAGGGACTCTCAAGAGTTTTCTCCAACACCACAGTGCAAAAGCATCAATTCTTCGGCACTCAGCTTTCTTTATAGTCCAGCTCTCATATCCACACATGATTATTGGAAAAACCATAGCTTTGACTAGATGGACCTTTGTTGGCAAAGTAATGCCTCTGCTTTTTAATATGCTGTCTACGTTGGTCATGCCTTTTCTTCCAAGGAGCAAGCGTCCTTTAATTTCATGGCTACAGTCACCATCTGCAGTGATTTTGGAGCCCCCAAAATAAAGTCTGTCACTCTTTCCACTGTTTCCCCATATATATGCCATGAAGAGATGGGACCAGATGCCATGATCTTAGTTTTCTGAATGTTAAGTTTTAAGCCAACTTTTTTACTCTCTTCTTTCACTTTCATCAAGAGGCTCTTTAGTTCCTCTTCACTTTCTGCCGTAAGGGTGGTGTCATCTGCATATCTGAGGTTATTGATATTTCTCCCGGCAATCTTGATTCCAGCTTGTGCTTCCTCCAGCCCAGTGTTTCACATGATGTACTTTGCATATAAGTTAAATAAGGAGGGTGACAATACACAGCCTTGATGAGCTCCTTTCCCAATTTGGAACAAGTTCCAAATCAAGTCTCTCTACACCAATTGCATTCTACAGTTTCCACCTCTGTCTTCCAACATGCCCATTGGCTCCCTGAGGATGGGGCTCCCCCACAGTCATTTTTTTATTCCTTCATAATATTTATTTAGTGCCTCTGGTGCAGCTGACACACAATAAGTGTTTTAGAAATATTATTTGAATAAATTAATATGGAAACCAAGACCCAAAGATGTGAACTGACTAGTCCAAGGTTGCATAGAGAAACAAGACTTTTTTTTTGCTCCATTTTATTTTTTAAATTTTTATTGGAGCATAGTTGCTTTACAATGTTGTGTTAGTTTCTGCTATACAACAAAGTGAATCAGTTGTACATATACCTATATTCTCTCCGTGTGTAGATTTCTTTCCCTTTTAGGTCGCCACATAACATTGAGTAGAGTTCCCTATGCTATACATTAGATTCTTATTTGTTATCCATTTTATACGTGTGTGTGTGTGTGTGTGTGTGTGTGTGCTCAGTCGTGTTGGACTCACTGCAATCCCAAGGGCTGTAGCCTGCCAGGCTCCTCTGTCTATGGAATTTTCCAGGCAAGAATACTGGCGTGGGTTGCCATTTCCTACTCCAGGGGATCTTCCCCAACCAGGGATTGAACCCCTGTCTCCTGCATTGGCAGGTGGATTCTTTACCACTGTCCCACCTGGGAAGCCCAGTTTATATATTATATATCTCCCCTAGAGAAGGAAATAGCAACCTATGCTGGTATTCTTGCCTGGGAAAGCCTGTGGACAGAGGAGTCTGGCGTGTTAGTGTCCTTGGAGTCACAAAAGAGTCAGACATGACTTAGCAACTAAACAGCAACCAAGTATATATATATGTCAATGCCAAGCTCTGAATTCATCCCACCTTCCCTTCCCACCCTGATGTTCATGTTTGTTCTCTGCATCCGTGTCTCTAACTTTGCTTTTCAAATAGGTTCATCTGTGGCATTTCTCTGGATTCCACATGCGTATTTCGTGATATCTGCTTTCTCTTCCCGACTTCACTCTGTGGCAGTCTCTAGGTCCGTCCGTGTCTCAGCAAATGGCACTGTTTTGTTCCTTTCCATGACTAAGTGGTCTTCCATGGTATATGTCTCACATCTTTATCCGTTCCTCTGTTAACGGACATTTAGGTTGCTTCCTTGTCTTCGCTACTATAAATAGTGCTGCAATAAACATTGGGGTACATGTGTCTTTGAAAAATATTTCTGTGTATAGAATAGACTTGTGGACTCTGTGGATGAGGGAAAGAGTGGGATGATATGGGAGAATGGCATTGAAACATGTTAATTACCATATGTCTAATCAATCGCCAGCCCAGGACTGATGCTCGGGGCTGGTGCAAAGAGATTTCCCGAGGGGAGGGAGGAGGGAGGGGGGTCCTGGAGGGGGAGCATATGTAAACCCATGGTGATATCATGTCATTGTATGGCAAAACTAATAAAAAAAAAAAAGAAAAATATTTCTGGATTTGACCTTAGTTATAGCATGTGGGATCCTAGTTCCCCAACCAGGAATCAAACCCAGGCCCCCTGCATTGGGAGCAGGGAGTCTTAGCCACGGGACTACAAGGGAAGTCCCCTACATGTGTTTTTGAATGATGGTTTTCTCCAGAAGTGGGATTGCTGGCTCATGTGGTAATTCTATTTTTAGTTTCTTGAGGAAACTCAGTTATGTTCTTCATGGTGGCTGTGTCAACTTACATTCCCACTGACAGTGTAAGAGGGCTCCCTTTTCTCCACACTCTCTCCAGCATTTATTGTCTGTTGGTTTTTTGATGATGCCCATTCCAACCGGTGTGAGGTGCTACCTTACCTTAGTCCTAGATTAGGTGAACATGAGTGTGTGGGTTTATCCCTGGGCTTTCCATCATGTTCCACTGATCTATACTTCTATTTTTGTGCCAGTACCATATGAGAGCAAGGCTCTTTGTTCAATGCTTTTTCTGTCCTGCTTGCAGTCCCTCAGTCCCTCCTCCAGCATGGAGGATGGGGAGGCTATCTGGACTGTTGTGGAGACTTAGGGAAAGGAGAAGGGTGCAAAGCCATGCCAGCCCCATCACCCCTCCAGCTGGGAAAGGAGGAAATGAAGAGAGAAGGAACATTTCTGTCTCTCAGCTCCAGCTCCAGCTCTAAGCCCCCCTCATGTGGATGGTGAAGAGCAGGATGGAAAGGCAGGGTCCAGCCAGTATCCAAGGCTCTCAGGCCAAAGTCAGACTCCCCCGAGGGGTCCCTCTAGCTCTCTGCTCTGCTGATCACTTCCTCAGCACCAGCTGTCCTTCCCTCTCTAGTCTCCAGATCTCTTGGTACAGAGCTTCCCAAAGTTGTCATCTCTCTTACCATCTGGTCTCCATCCCACTTACTTCCTTCTTCTCATCTCTTGTCGCCGAAGGACTTATGACTCCTTGCTGATGTTACGCCTGCCACACATGTCCAGTAGGACCCATCTAGTCCTGGAAGTGGAGAGGAAGAGAGAAGGGGGCTGGGGAGATAAAAAGGAGGGGCCAAGTTAGGAGCGAAGCAAGAGTGACTTCTTGGGACTTCTCTGGCAGTCCACGCGTACAATGCAGCAGGTACAAGTTCCATCTCTGGTTGGGAACTAAGATCCCACATGCTGTATGGCCGAAAAAGAAAAAAATGGGTGACTTCCCACCCCTGCCTTAGCCTCTGCATTATAAGCAAAGAAGTGGGAGGTAGGGGCGGTAACAAATGAACAGCTTTATATCTTTCTGACCACTGCCTGAAATGACATTCTGTTGTGTCTCTCTACTGTCCCTTCAGGACACTTTGGCAGGCCCCCTTCTGAGACTTCCTTCTCTGAAGGAGGGAGGAAGACAAGAGTGAGGGACACTTATCCAGTGCTACAGCCATACTCCCTCAGATTCCCTTGGGAATGGTGATTCCCAACGCCTGCTGCCCATTGGAGAGTCTCTTACAAAGAGTCCTCTTGACACACAGAACCCCACCTGTTCCTCTTGGCGATCCCCTCTATTCCTAGCCACCTCTCTTCAGCGTTTGGGTCTTTTACTCAGTAAGGGAGCAGATGAACCAGGCTCCTGCCCTAAAAGACAGCTACTCAGAAGTGGGACCCTGGTGTGCCTCCAGCGGATGCCCAGTCCTGAGGAGTCATCTCCTTGAAAGGCCTCACTGACTTGCCTCGGTGGGTATCATCTTTCCCCCCTCGCAGAAGAGGGGAACCCACACCTGCCCACCAGGGCTGGCCACCCTGCACTCCAGTACTGCTGCATACAGCCTCTTGTACTCTGTCTCTTTCTCTCCTGGAGACTGGGACACAGATAAGCCCTTCCATGTGGGTCTGCCAACTTTCATTAGGATATGTATGGTGCTCAGAGCCTGTTATGTTTTAGTTTGAGAATGCCGCTTTAATCCTGAGACCTGAGTAGATTCAGAAAGTCTTCATCGGGGACTTCCTTGGTGGTCCAATGGCTAAGACTCTGAGCTCCCAATGAAGGGGGGCCCAGGTTCAATCCCTGGTCAGGGAACTAGATTCCATATTCTGAAACTAAAAGATCCTACATGCTTCTACAAAGACTGAAGCTCCTGCGTGCCACAACTGAGACCTGTTGTTAATTTGGCAATTAAAAAAAGAGAAAATCTTCATCAGGCAGTATTCCAAGTTGGCTTGCTATCTGCTCATCTTCCTCTGGGATCAATTCCAACCTGCCAAGTTCCCTGTTAAAATACTGTGTCCAGAACAATATTCCAGATGCAGAGGGCAAAAGGAATGTCACCACTCCTGATCTGGATGCCTTACATCCATTAATTACTTGTATCCTTTTTACTTTTTTAGGTAGCCTCGTCATGGTCCTTGGTTCATAATGTGTTTGTGGTCTGCTAAAATCTCCAGGTTCTCTTTAATAGATAGACTTTACTCTTTTCTTATGCTGCTGATTTTTTTTGAACTCTAAGTCAGATTTTACATTTATCCTAATTAAAATTCATCTGGTTCACTTTTTTCTCCTATTCTATCAAAGCTTAACTCCCATTTCCTGAATAATATGTAGAGTTAATCAATACAGTTTCTGTGATTCCCTCTATCGTTATTAAAAGTTTGTGCTCTTCAGAACCAAGGACAGAACCCTGAGGGCCCAGGGAGCCCTCAGCTTTGTCAGGGATATCTCTGGGGATGGCTGCTGAACTCCACTTTTTATTTGTTTAAATTTATTTATTTTAAATTATTATTTTTTAAAAATATCTATTTATTTATTTGTGCCAGGTCTTAGTTGAGGCATGTGGGATCTAGTTCCCCAACCAGGGATTGAACCTGGGACCCCTGCATTGGGATTTTGGAGTCTTAGCCACTGGACCACCGCAGAAGTCCCTTAAATTGCTCTGTACTGGAGTATAGTTGCTTTGCGATACTGTGTTAGTTTCTGCCGTACAGCAAAGTGAACCAGCTAGACATATGTCAGATACACATACACATACCCCCTCTTTGGGGGCCTTCCTTCTCATCTGGGTCTCCACAGAGCACTGACTAGAGCTCCCTGTGCTACACAGTAGCTTCCTGTGAGTCATCTATTTTGATGACTACATAGGACACAGTATTGCATATATGTCAATCCCAGTCTCCCAATTCATACCACCCTCCTTTTCCCCCTTTGGCATCCATAAATTTGCTCTCTGTAGCTGTGTCTCTATTTCTGCTTTGCAGATAAGTTCATCTGTATCATTTCTATAGATTCTACATGTAAGTGACACTAACCAATATTTGGTCTTCTCTTTCTGACTTACTTCACTCAGTATGACAGTCTCCACATCCTTCCACGTCTCTGCAAATAGCATAACTTCATTCCTTTTTATGGCCGAGTAATATTCCATTGTATATATGTACCACCCCCCAGGTCTCCTGCATCACAGGCAGATTCTTTACCATCTGAGCCACCAGGGGAGCCCTCATTATATATATGTGCCATATCCTCTTTATCCATTCCTCTGCTGATAGACATATAGGCTGCTTCCAAATCCTGGCTATTGTAAACAGTGCTGCAGTGAACACTGGGGCCCGTGTCTATTTTTTAAATTTTTATTTATTTATTTTTTGGGTGGGCTGGGTCTTCATTGCTGCGTGTGGAGTTTCTCTGGTTCCAGGGAGCAGGGCCTACTCTTCCTCGTAGGGCACGGGCTTCTCACTATGGAGGCTTCTCCTGTTGCGGAGTACGGGCTCTAGAGTGTGGGCTCAGTATTTGCAGCTTATTTGCTCTGTGGCATGTGGAACCTTTCCCAGCCAGGGATGGAATCCATGTCCCCTGCATTGGCAGGTGGATTTTTAACCACTGGACCACCAGGGAAGTCCCCTACATGTGTCTGTGGGAATTATGGTTTTCTCCAGGCATAGGCCCAGGAGTGGGATTGCTGGCCCATGTGGGAGTTCTGTTTTTGGTTTTTTGAGGAACCTCCACACTGTTCTCCATAGTGGCGGTACCGATTTACATTCCCACCAACAGTGTTAGAGGGTGTCCCTTTCTTCATACTCTCTCCAGCACTTATTGGTTTTGTAGATTTTTTTGATGATGCCCATGCTGACTGGTGTGAGGTGATACCTAATGGTAGTTTTGATTTGCATTTCTCTAATAATTAGTGACGTTCAACATCTTGTCATGTGGTTTTGGCCATCTGGATGTCTTCTTTGGAGAAGTGTCTATTCACATCTTCCACCCATTTTTTCATTGGGTCATTGGCTTTTGATATTGAGCTGCATGAGCTGTTTGCATATTTTGGAGATTAATCCCTTGTCAGTTGCTTCACTTGCAAATATTTTCTCCCAATCTGAGGGTTGCCTTTTCATCTTGTTTATGGTTTGCTGTGCAAAAGCTTTTAAGTTTAATTGGGTCCCATTTGTTTGACTAATGAACTTTGTATCCACTCACTGTCGAAACAGGTAGCCTATGTGTCCTGGGCCCAGGGACACAAAAAGGACAGGCAGAGGCCTCACAAAAATCACAGTAACAGTGCAACCCTGCCCCCCCCACCCCGGGGAAGGAGAAGACTCCTGGCCCACCTTGCACCCACTGAGTGTCTTCTGGCCCATGGAGGGCCTCATTTTCCTCAGCCTCTCATCACATCAAGTAGTAGTTTTCTGTTTATAACTGGCTGGGTCTTGGTGTCAGCTCCACCAGCTGTGGTTGTGGGACCCACCTTCTCTGCCTCAGGAAAATCAACATCCCTCTCATCTCCAGCATTTCAGGTCATCTCTGCTTCCCACGACTCCCCAAACTCACAAGAGTGGCTCATGGAAAAGGTTTGCTCTAGGTTGATGCCTTTCATGGTGATAGTCCTCAAAAAGGATCTTTGTACAAAGACCTCCCTGTACCTGATCTTGTTTGATCCTCAGAACAAACACTTGGATATGGATAAGTACTGACCTCCTTCATAAAATAGGTGAATTGAGGCTCAGTTGGAGAACCTATGTGATTTACCTAAGGTCAATCAGCTAGAAAGTGTAAAAGTCAGACCCAAGGCTCTCTGTATGAGACACAGTGCCAAATGTCTGCCTCGGGTGACACTGAGGGGCCCAGGAGAGAAAGTCTTCACCCCCCTGCCACTCCCCTGTCTCCAGGGGACCCCCTCATGGATCCCAGGGATCTCAAGTATCATCTCTGTCTGAACAGCCAGGAAGTGAAAATCGAAGGAGACTCCAAGTCAGCATTCCTGGGCACAACCCTCCGGAGGCCTCAGCCCAAACCGAACCGCAGGATTAGTGACGTAATGTGGGGGTGGAGATGCCTCAGCCTCCCACACCGTGCCCTCTGGCCTCTGCCTTCCAGTGGGCCAGTGAATTCAAACTCTACTTGGCCTAGTGGGCTAGCCTCCAGGTCATTGATCCTGCTGTACTCCCTTCTCAGAAAACCTTCTCCATTCTCTGTGCTCCCCTGGGTCTCTGTGGACTCCTCAGATGCTAAGTATTATGATAACCTTATTGGTTACCCCCACCACCGCTGTTGCCCTCCCATTACCAAATCACGAGCTCCTCCAGGGGTGGGACAGACCGCTGACACAGAGTAGGTTTTGAGCTAAATTGGATGCACATGAGCAGAAATCCCTTCCCCCTTCAAGGAATCTCATTATTCTCGGCTCTCCCCCTCTGACGCTGCTGCTTCCCCTTTACAAGCCCCAAATCCCACCTCCTTCACTACCCAGTTCAAGGACCTCCCCTCCTCCAGAAGGCCTTCCCAGCTATTCCCGCCCTCAGTGAGCTCTTTGTCTCCTGAACTGTGGAGCTCTCAAAGGGATGTTTTGAGGATTCAGTCAGATAACGTAAATAAAATGTGAGAACATGATTTGGCACATTCCAAAGGCTGGGTAAATTTGGACGCCTTGTGACTAAGAGATGCCTCTTTCTGCCTCCTCTTCTTGGCACAGGCTGAGAGCCACCAGGGGGCGCCCTCTGCACAAAAATCCCTGGCACCGAGGACCGGCTGGGGTGTCCTTCCTCTCCCCTGCCACCCGCCTCCCGCCCCGAGAACTGAGAGTGAGAGCTGGGGTTTCGTTACCTAAAAAGTGGGTATATGAACTTCAGGTTATATGAAAGAGGAGTAGGAAGGATGAGGTGAATACTGGAAAGAACACCCTTTTGCCTGCTCCCTTTGTTTCCTGATGGAGACTGGGGAAAAAGGGTGTGCGTGCATTGCGGTGTCTCCCAATACCACATATTTGGTGCTTTCCAGGCAATGTGTTTTCTGACCTCTGTCTTCAATGCTCCCTTCTTCCAGTATTTCAGGAGCGTGAGTCTTTGCTATCTAGGAAAAACGTGGCCACATCTGTCCTTTCAGCCGTCCCATGAGAGTTCCATCAGCGCTCCCATTTTATGGATCAAGAAACTGAGTCCGAGAAGAATTCAATGAGTGACACTTATCTTGGATGCCCCGAGTAACAGACTCGTACCCCCTCGCAGGCCTGAATCCCCTGGCACCCCTTCCACAGGCTCAGTTCTGTGTATAATCTCTTTTTATCTGGGGTGATGACCTTGCCTCACGGCCTCCTTCGCCTGAAAGCCACAGCCATTGGATCGGATTTTCCTGGCACGGGTTTTCCTTTGGTTCCGCTCTGCAGTACCCCGGGGCGGCAGGGACGGAGGCTGCCGCCGTCTATCTGAGCCCTAAGGGGTTAAGGCCTGGGTCCCGCCCCCTTCCCCGCCAGGCTGGCGGGAGTATGAATAGCCTCGCTCCCACTCCCGACTCCCAGTCGCTCCGGTTGCTCCTCGCCCCGCCCCGTCATTGTCCCCATCCGCGTCTTTTCCCTTCCGTCCCCAAAGCTTTGAGAGCTGCTGGCTTCTCCTGGTGCTCCGAGTCTCTCCACCTTCGGTGGGTCAGATGAGCAGGATGGAGGGCTGCCTGGGGGAGGAATCATTTCAGATGTGGGAGCTCAACCGGCGTCTGGAGGCCTACCTGGCCCGGGTCAAGGCGCTAGAGGAGCAGAATGAGCTGCTCAGCGCGGAGCTCGGGGGTCTCCGGGCACAGGCCGGGGACGCCTCCTGGAGGGCTCGTGCCGACGACGAGCTGGCGGCCCTACGGGCCCTCGTCGACCAGCGCTGGCGGGAGAAGCACGCGGCCGAGGTGGCGCGCGACAACCTGGCAGAAGAGGTGGAGGGCGTGGCGAGTCGGTGCCAGCAGCTGCGGCTGGCCCGGGAGCGGACCGCGGAGGAGGTGGCCCGCAGCCGGCGTGCGGTCGAGGCCGAGAAATGCGCCCAGGCCTGGCTGAGCACCCAGGCCGCGGAGCTGGAGCGCGAGCTGGAGGCTCTGCGCGCGGCGCACGAGGAGGAGCGCGCCGGCCTGAACGCGCAGGCTGCCTGCGTCCCCCGCGGCCCCGCTCCGCCGCGGGGTCCCCCCGCGCCGGCCCCCGAGGTGGAGGAGCTGGCCCAGCGGCTGGGTGAGGCGTGGCGTGGGGCAGTGCGCGGCTACCAGGAACGCGTGGCGCACATGGAGACGTCGCTGGGCCAGGCCCGCGAGCGGCTGGGCCACGCGATGCAGGGCGCCCGCGAGGGTCGCCTGGAGCTGCAGCAGCTCCAGGCCGAGCGCAGCGGCCTTCAGGAGCGAAGGGCGGCGCTGGAGCAGAGGCTGGAGGGCCGCTGGCAGGAGCGGCTGCGGACCACTGAGCAGTTCCAGGTGAGGAAGTCGGGGGCGGGAACTGGGCAAGGCCTTTTGGGATTCAGAGACCTGGGAAGGGCAGTGGGGGTGGCTGGAGATTTAGGGGCCACTTCTTAGAAAACAGTGCCCGGTACCCCCAGCCTGGACTCTCACAACTGTCTAGTGCAGGCTTGGAGTTAAGAGTCCTCTCAAAGCACACCTCGAAGGGCCAGCAGGCCCAAGACGCTGCAGCCGTTTCCTCCCGTCTGGAAGGCATCTTACCCCCCTGATCGCCCCTGGCCTCTCCCTAGGCTCTGCTATCACTCAGAAGATGCCTGTCAGTGCTGATTTGATGGTCTGGCCGCTCAGTCTCCAGGTTCTCAACAGCACTCCTCCCCCTGACAGGAGAGGGTGAGGGGCCCTGGGTGAGGGGCCACCAGCCCCTTGCCCCTTGTCAGTGCAGCCCCTGAATACATTCCGGAGGCTGGGGACAGCTGCGCCCCCTCACACTGCACAGACGTGACCAGCAGCTGAGAAAACAGCCTCCTGCCTGGCCCAGACAGAGGTCTCACTATCCCCCACTCCCCCTTCAGAGGAGAAAGATTCCAGAACATGAGAACATGTGGGAAGTGGGGGCGGGGTGGGGGCGAGTGTGGGGAGCAGGAGACAGTGACTGGGACCCGGGCTGTTTGGCTTCCAGTCCTGCAGGCTCCAGGCCTGTTGATTAATCGTTTTTCCTTCTGCTTCCACTTTTCCCCCTTCTCCTCTCTGTAACCCATCTCCTCTCCTCCCTCACCTCCCCCTTCCTGTGGGAGTTGAATTCTGAGCCGCATGTGCTACCATTTAATCAGCATCCTCAGAGGAGGGGCCAGGCCCTGGGAGAGGATGGAGAGGGGCCCTTCTCAGAGGCTCCAGAAGGGGGTTCTCTGGGCAGGGAGTCGGGTAGGGGAGGCAGGAATCTGCTCTTCGGAGAAGTTAATCAGGAAGCGAAGTTGCTGCTGCAGCGGCCAAGGGGGATGGAGGTGAGTGAGGGGGAAGGAGCCCTCCCCTTCACTGACTCCCTCTGGCTTGCTCTGCAGCTGGCCGTGGAGGCCCTGGAGCAGGAGAAACAAGGCCTCCAGAGCCAAATCGCCCAGGTCCTGGAAGGTCGGCAGCAGCTGGCACACCTCAAGATGTCCCTCAGCCTGGAGGTGGCCACATACAGGTAGAGCTTGCCCCGACCCATGCGGAGGCACAGATGCACACTTACATGTGGGGCAGACTCCTCTCCTGACGGTCCGAGAGCCATGGGTGGGGTGGGGGCTCTGCCACCACGCAGTCCTGTGACCCTAGGCTGATCCCTTCCACCTAAGCCCACCTGCTCTCCTGTGGGTTCAAGGCCGGAGAAGTATCTTGTGCCCAGGAGACCCTCCAAGGAGCGGTGATATAGCTGAGTGGGACAGCCTCGAAGGAGAAGGCTGGACCCCTACAGGTCATCTGCATCCAGAACATTACCCCCAAGGGCTGAAAAGCCCAGTCCCTGTGTGTGTGCACTCCCACGAGGGTGATGTCCTTGAGCAGCCTCAGAAAGGAGGAATTGCAGGTGTGGGCTGGTGGCACCGACTTGCCACCCGACCTGGGCCTAGGTCTCCTGGTCTGGAGGATGGGAGATGGGCCAGGTGACAACCAAAGTCCCTTCCATCCTGAATGTCCGGGGGCCTGACTCCTCTCAAGCCTTGGTGCCCTTGGCCTTGCCCAGCCTTTCTACTGACCGCATACCCTGTTTGCTCAGGAAAGGTTGAGACCAAGGAAGTGCTGCTTCTCTGGCTCTGTGGCCTTGGGCAAACCCACAGTCTAGCCTGGGAAACCGACCTGGTTAGCCAAGGCCCCACCGATGGAGCCTGAGGAAGGAAGGGGCTTTGCCATTGTGAGGGACTGCGTGCTGCAAGCCCACAGGGTGGGGCCAGGGCTGGACAGGCTACTAGGGCAGTGCCCCCAGAATCCACAGACAAACAAAAACAGGGGCCCTGGACAAAGCTCAGGAGGGGAGGGGAGGCAGGGCCCAGAGAAGGACAGCCAGTGAGGCTCTAAGGATGAGAAGAGAGCGGCTCCACCTCCACAGAGATCAGAGAGCACGGTGCTGCGACAGGAAGAACAGAGAAAACACTAACCAGACTCAGAGATCCGTGGAGAAGAAAGAGCACAGAGGAGACAGATGTTCAGCATAACTTGTTGAATTGATTGGTCCTCCTTCCCCGCAGTTGGCCCCCTCCTTCTCAGTCCCCATGGGACACTAAGGCAGGGGCATGGACACAAAGACCTTCATTGCCCTGAAAGGCTTGGGATCCAGAGTACTTAGAGATCCCCAGATAAGAGCCTTGACCCCTAATCAAACCACTGAGGGGAAAGGTCTAGGCAGGCTTAACCTGGGTTTTGAGGCATGAAAAGGATTTGGAGAGAGGAAGCTGAATTCTTTTGTTTTTGTCTGTAACCAGCCCTGGGGGCCCTAGGGGAGGAGGAGGAGGAGGAGGGAGCCTATCCCATGGGAACAGCCCGAGAATTCCCACTTCCCCAGGGAAGCCCCCTCCTCAGACCCTCCAGATGGCGGTGTGGACAAAGGCAGCAATTAGCATGAGAATCGGCCCCCAACACGGAGGATGAGGTCATAGGCCTGGGATGGGGAGGGGACTAGTCTAAGCAGTGTGTGGGGGTGTGTGTACACTGTGCCGACTGTGTGGGAACCGCTTGTGCGTCTGTGAGTCCAGCTGTGTGTTCAAATAAGTGTGTGACTCTGTGTGACCAAGTGTGTGCTATCTGTGGGTGTGACCATGTGATTTCATGTGCAGCGCCAAGGATAACCCCACTGTGGCTTTTGTGTGCTAGTGGTGAAAATGAAGAGGTGGCCTGCCAGGCGGCAGCTGTGACTTTTCCCTGGCTGGCTGGCCTGCTGGCCTGTGGGCAGAGGGCTGACCCGGCTTTTCTTCCCTCATCCCCAGGACCCTCCTAGAGGCCGAGAACTCCCGGCTGCAGACACCTGGAAGCGGTTCCAAGGCTTCCCTCAGCTTCCTGGGTAAGAGGAGGGGCCATGTTTCCCCCAGAACTTTACCTCTGTTTGCTCTTCATACCCCAGAGCTATTCATGCTCTGAGAAGCAGGAAAGCCTAACTCTTGACTCCGTGGCCCCTAACATCAATGAGCATGCACTTAGCCCAGCCCAAAAAAGGCAGGAGCAGAGTTAAGGAACTCCTCCCCAGCCCAGCTGATCTGTCCTGACACCATTTTCCCCCCTCTACCTTTCCAGACCCTAAGCTGGAGCTACATTTCCCTGGGACCCCAGAGGGCCGGCGTCCGGGACCTCTGCTTTCTGTCCTGAGCCCTACTTCCCTCTCCTCACCTTTGCCTGGAACCCTTGAAACACCTGTGCCAACCTTTCTGAAGAGCCAGGAATTCCTTCAGGCCCGCACCCCGACCTCAGCCAGCACCCCCATCCCACCCACCCCTCAGGCTCCCTGCCCTGCTATAGATGCTGAGATCAGAGCCCAGGATGCCCCTGTGTCCCTCCACCAACCACGAGAAGTCATATGGGCTGAAGCCAAGGTGGCCATCCCTGCCAGCATCCTGCCAGGACCAGAGGAGCCTGGGGGCCAGCAACAAGAGCCCAGTCCAAGCCAGTCCCCTGAAGATGGTGTCTCCCTGGCTCCAGCCCTCAGCCCTGACCACTCCAGTCTAGAGGCCAAAGGTGGAGAACCCAGTGGGTCTAGAGAGTCCAGCAGATCCCAGGAGGAAGATGAAGGACAACTCTGGGGGCTGGCAGAGAAAGAAACAGTGGTAGAGGTCAAAGCAGTGAGCAGCTTGCAGCAGGAAACATGGCAAGAAGAGGGGGATCTGGACATGAAAAAAATCCAGGACTCCCAGGGTCCTCTGGAAAAAGAGACTCTGAAGTCTCTGGAAGAAGAGATTCAAAAGCCATCAATTCCACTGGAAAAACAGAGCCATGAGACTCTAAGATCTCTAGAGAAGGCGAATCTGGAATCTCTGAGGTCTTTGGAAGAAGAGAACTTAGAAACACTAAAAATACTAGAAAAGGAGAATCAAGAATTATTGAAGTCTTTAGAAGGAAAGGAGATGGAGGTAGTGAGATCTCTAGAAAAAGAGACTCTAGAACTACTTAAACCTATAGGAAAAGGGGATCCACAGGTATTGCCATCTCTAGAAATGGAGAATCAAGAAATAATGAGGTCTCTTGAAGTTAATGTAGAGACATTTTTATATCCAGGAAAGGAAAATCAAGACTTAGTGAGGTCTCTAGAAGGGGAGAACATTGAGTCAGTGAGAACTCTAGAAAAGGAGAGTCGAGAGCCACTGGAATGTCAAGAAGTAGAGAACCAGGAAACACTCCTAACCAAAGAGAACCCAGCACCGCTGAGGTCTCTAGAAGAAGAAGACCAGGAGACATCAAGACCTCTAGGAAAAGGGAATCGTGAATCCCTGAGGGCTCCAGAAGATGAGAATCACAAGGCTTTGAGACCTCCAGAAAAAGAAAACCCAGAGTCACTGAGATCTTTAGAAGAAGACCAGGAGGCAATGAGACCTCCAGAAAAAGAAAGCCAGGAGCCTCTGAGGTCTCTAGAAAAAGAAAACCAGGAGGCACTGAGGTCTCTAGAAGAAGACCAGGAGGAAATAAGAGCTCTAGAAGAAGACCAGGAAACAGTGAGACCTCTACAAAAAGAAAAACAGGAATCAC
The DNA here is from genome assembly GCA_007570785.1 of Antilocapra americana. Classification (NCBI taxonomy): domain Eukaryota; kingdom Metazoa; phylum Chordata; class Mammalia; order Artiodactyla; family Antilocapridae; genus Antilocapra; species Antilocapra americana. Next base: position 1,877,671 of record ML664227.1, read on the forward strand.
TAAGATCTCTAGAAGACCAGGAGGCAATGAGACCTTTAGAAGAAGAAAACCAGGAGCTGCTGAGGTCTCTAGAAAAAGAAAAAGAGGAGTCACTGAGGTCTCTAGAAAACCAGAATGCAATGAGACCTCTAGAAGAAGAAAAACAGGAACCACTGAGGTCTCTAGAAGACCAGGAGGCAGTGAGAGCTCTAGAAGAAGAAGGCCAGATGACATTGAGCCCTCTAGAAAAAGTGAAACCGGAGACACTAAAGGCTCTTGGAAAAGATCATGAGATAGTTATACCTCTTGGAAAAGAGAATGAAGAGTTATTAAGGTCCCTAAATGAAGAGAGTATAGAGGCAGTGAGGTCTTTAGAAACAGAGATTCCAGAACCACTAAAACCTACAGAAGAGGAAAACCTGGAAATACTGAAACCTCTAGAAAAGGAAAGTCAAGAGCCACTGGGGTCTGTGGAAGGGAACCACGAGACACTGAGACCCCCAGAGAGTCAAGAGTCACTAGGCTCTCTGGCGGAGTGGAGCACAGAGAATTTGCAATCTCTAGAAGAGGCCGACAAGGAAAGTCTAAGGCACTTGGGAGAGGAAGAGGACATGGAGAAGGAAGACAGTCACGCGTCACTGAGGTCCCTGGAGGGGCAGGGACAGGAGCTGTCAGTCTCTGCACATCAACAGAAGTGGGAAGATGCAATGCAGGGGGACCGAGAACTGGATCAGGACAGGCCCCCTGGGAGGGCTGGAGTGGACAGTGAGGAGGGGGCAGAGCTGGAAATGAAAGAACAAGATAGCTTCCCTGCGAAGGGGGAGGTGGTGGAGCAGGGGGAGCTGCATCTGACAGCCACAGGTGAGGCCTGGGGCCCCGGTGAGGGGCAGCCAGACAGCCCTGAGCCCAAAGAGCAGAGGCTCCCAGCTGAGGGAGCTGGTGGGGCAGGAGGCACTGAGGGCCTCCAGGACCCTGAGGAGCAGCCAGAGCAGATGGGGGCCCTGGGCCTCCCGGCTGCCCAAGGAATGTCAGAGGTGATGGAACCCGTGTTGGAAGATGAGGATGTGGCCCCGGGGGATGGCCGAGCCTCCCCAGAGGTTACCTTGGGGTTAGAGACGGCCATGGGCAGATCTGCAGGAGTGGAATGGGGACGTGAGCAGGAGGTAGTAGAGCTGGAGGACCCAGGTGGCTTGGCCAGAGAGGAGGTGATGGAGCCACCCCTGGGGGAGGGAGGTTTGGAGGCAAAGAAGGTACAGGGCTTGGAAGGGCCCAGAAAGGAGCTAGAGGAGGCAGGCACTCTGGAGCCGGAGATCTCCACACTGCCCAGGAAGAGCAGAGACCCGCTGGAGACTCCTAGGGATTGGGAGGAGTCAGAATCTGGGGCCCCTGGGAAAACAAAGGAGACAGTCTCAGCGGAGACCTTGTGCCACGAGGGAAGTGATACCCCTCAACCCAGGCCCCTGGGGTCAGAGGGAGCAGAGGATGCCAAGCCGCTGCTGGGGCCCCCCAGTCTGAGGCCCACTGAGTCCTGCTCGCCCACCCTAATCCCTGAAGATGCCCCTGGACCCCAGCCCCTGGCTGAGGGGAACCAAGAGGCCAGCTGGGGGCTGGAGGGCAGGGCTGAGGTCCTGGGAAAGGCGGACAGTGAGCAGGAGGATCTGGGCTCTGGGGGGATCCCTGAGGGCCTCCAGGAGGAAGGGGAGGAGAGCAGAGAAGAGAGCGAGGCAGATGAGCTAGGGGAGACCCTTCCTGACTCCACTCCCCTAGGCCTCTACCTCAGGTCCCCCACTTCCCCCAAGTGGGACCTGCCTGGAGAGCAGAGACCTTCCCCTCAAGGGGAGCCTGGAAAGGAAGGCTGGGGTCCTGCAGTCCCAGCCTCCAAGGGCCTTGGGGCCCACCCCTCAGAGGAGGAAGAGGAGGAGGGAGATGAGGAGGAGGAACGTGGCCATGACTCTGAGCTGTCGGAAGAATTTGAGGACCTGGGGACTGAGGCTTCTCTCCTTCCCGGGGTCCCCAGGGAAGGGGAAGAACCTCTGAGCCAAGCGCCCCAGCTGCTCCTGGAGCCTGCAGCCTGGGATCGGGATGGTGAATCTGACGGATTTGCAGATGAGGAAGAGAGTGGGGAGGAGGGAGAGGAAGAAGAAGAAGAAGAGGGGAGGGAGCCAGGGGCAGGGGGCTGGGGGCCAGCGCCCTCTGTGGGCAGCCTCCCCACCCTGAGCGGCCCTCAGGGAGGGAACCTCCTGGGGTCTGAGACCGTGGATGTCAGTGTCCCCTGGGATGATGGCCCGAGGGACGCAGCTCCTGACGCCCCCATGACTGCCCTGGAGACCCAGTCCCAGAACAGCACTGAGGCCTCGGGCTCAGAGGAGGAGTCTGATGCTGCTGCTCCCCTGGAGAGGGCGGACCAAGTCCCTGGCCCTCTGGGGACCCTCAGTGGGGTGGAGGATACCCTTGATGTGGGGGGCCCAGGCCCCAGCCTGAAGGAAGAGTTGGAGCACGTGAATGGGGGCGTGGTGAACGGGCTGGAGCAGTCTGAGGGAGTAGGCCAGGGGAAACCGGGGGCCGCTGAGGGGAACCGAGGGAGCCCCTTGGAGGAGGAGGGGGGTTCCCTGAAGACCCCTTGGGCAGGGGCTCCCCTTCACCTGGGCCAAGGCCAATTCCTGAAGTTCAGTCAGAGAGAAGGTGATGGAGACTCCTGGTCCTCAGGGGAGGACTAGAGAAAGCACTCCTACACGGAGGCATTGGGTGGAGGGGTGTCCCCCAACCCCCTCCCTGCTCGGGACAGCACCCTTAACCTATGCTCTCTTGACCTATGGTTTCTATCCCAGAGGCCTGGCTGGCCAAGGTGAAATGGGTGTAGCAAAGGGACCCAGTCCAAGAGTGGAGACTCCGGGAATAGATACCAGCCCCTTGGCCTCTGCATAGCGGGGACAGCCTGCCTGCACTGTCCCATGAGGCTGACGCCAACTGAATCTGTAGGACTAGCCCCTCCTTTTCACTGCACCCCCCTTCGTCCCCATCCCATTAGCCGGAAAAGGCCAGGGCTCAGTGGCCCTCCAAAGGGAGGGGCTGTGGTGGTCCGTGTGCCAGGGCTTACCAGCTCTGCCCTTCCTCCCTGCACCCTCATGAGATGGTTGGCTGGTGGCTAATGAGGGTGAGGGGGTGCTCCTGGGTCCTGACCCCTGCATAGCCCTGCCATGTTGTGGCCCCGTCTGGTGAATCCCTGCCTGAATAAAGTAATGCCTCTGCCTACAAAGTCTGGACTCTTCCTTCCTCAACTCAGGGGGAGCCTAGGGCTTTACACAGAGGCAGAAGAGCCAGGGTAGGGGGAAGCAGGAGATGCTGGTGTTGGGGAGGGGCTGCCTGCTGGGGAGAGAAGATTCTGGAAGGCCTCATGGTGGAGACAAGCCAGGCAGATGAAGGCTGCAGGCAGCAGTGCTGGGGACCCGGGCAAGGCTGGGGTTACTGCTTGATTGGGAAACGGGGTGCCAACCCAGGTGACCTTGGTGCCTGCAGAAGCCAGGCCTGTCATCATCTCTGCCCACAGCGCTGATTACAGGGATTAGGGCTTGGGGCCACCCCCGCCCTCGCATGTCCTCCCTGCCAGCCCCTCAGCGCCGCCGGCATAATAAGCCCCCTTGCCCCCAAACCCAAACAATTGTCTGGTCTGGATGTCTGCTCAGACTGGCTGGGTCAGAGCTGGGTGAGGGAGAAAGGAGGTCTGTTCTGCGTTAGTCTGGCTGTGTAGCCTCAGGTCAGTGCTTAACCTCTCTGAACCTCAGATTCTGCCACACAATGACAGACATGGGCCAGGTGACTTGGGGGCCTCCCAGGGCAGAGTGAGCAGGGAGCAGACTAGGGGAAGCCAGAAGGTTACAGGTTAGACCTTCAGTAGGACCTCCTTGCAAGTGGAAGTAGGAGACAGGGAAGACAAGAAAGTGGAGGTGAGGGGGGATAAACTGAAGCTGTCAGGTAAAAGGAAAGAGCAATGCCAGGGTGTGCTGATGCCTGGGGTTAGATTGGGGGTCCACCCAGCCACAGCATCTTCCCAAGAACACCCCCCTTCCCAGGAGTTCTCTGGGTCCCTGTATAGGGCCAGGAGGGACCAGGGGTGCCTGGATTAGGCTGGGCTTGAAGGCCTTGAAGTCAGGATACCCAAATAGAAGCCACTCCCCATCTCAGCTCTGGAGGGAAGGAAGAGCAGGCTGGGGACACCACTAAATACTCTGGGTGAGGGTGGGGCAGGATCGGAGAGACAATCCCAAGGCCAAGGCAGGCCCTTTCTTTTCTTGGGCCTAAGGCTGAGGCCAGGGGAGGATGAGAAGATGAAATCTCAACCCCTCTGACTTCAGCTCATCCTCCCGACAAGGAGGGGTTGGACAGGAGGCCCCCGACAGGACCCTACTGTCTGCTTCTCTACCCACACCTTCTCCACCTTCTGGGAGTCCCTGTGTTGGTTATCCAGGCTTCCATTTCACACACACCCTGGCCCTTGGGGTCTAGGATGCTGGCAGCCCTCCGGGCCTCCACTGTCCTTCCTGTACCCATTGCTAACAAGGCCATGTCTGATCTCACCAGGCTGCCGGGCTAGGGGCCAGCACACTGGCGTCCAGGCAAATAAGGCCCCCTCCCTGCTCCTCTAAAGGGGCAGACGAGCCCTGTACTTGGTCTCCCCAGGCCCTCGGGCACCCCCACTTAGGCGAAGGGCCAAGAACAGAGGCTGAGTCCTCCCCTGTGTCCAGGCCATCCTGCCACCGCCCCCCCAACACACACACCAGGGTCCCCTGTCCCCTGCAGAACTACCCCAACTATAGCCATTTCTGCTGACCATTTCTAACGGGGGAGGAATGTCAGTTAGAATTGGGCACTCTCTAAAGGAGGTATGCCATGGGAGATGTGTCCTCTCTGCCAATGGAAGTCTGTGCAGCAGGAGAAATGAGGGCTGGACGGCAACAGGAACTGTCAGCTGCTAATGGGTCATGTAATGTGCGCCACAGACCACGCAAGTGTTGGGAGTCCAGGGTTCCTGACCCTGAGAGTTCTGCCTTCTAACTGAACAAGGGCTTCTGAGTGGAAATCATATTCGAAAACAGAGATAGACAGGAGACTGTGGGAGCATACAGCAGGCGCCCCACCTGATCTGACCTGGGGGAGGCTGGGAGGAGGTGGTCAGGGAAGGCTACTCCAGGAGCCTAAAAGAGGAGCAGGAGCTGGCCAGTGTAGGGAGGAGGAGAAAAGAGGAGGGGAGGAAAAGTACTCAAGCCAGAGGGAACAGCATGTACAAAATCCTGGGGCAGGAAGAGAAGTTCGGGCATTTGAGGGACAGAAAGAAGGCTTCTGTGACCAGAAGGTGGAGAATAAGGGGTGAACAGGTTCACAATAAGGCTAAAGAGGAGTTGGAGGCCTCGGGACTGAGGCCTCCCTAGGCAGCCAGGAAATACGGCTTTCATCCTAAGGGAAACGAGTCTCCTCTGAAGCAGTGAGATGACAGGACCAGGTCTGCGTGTTAAACAGAACTTTCCGGCTGCTGTGTGAGAGTGGATTGGGGTAGGTAGGAGGGCTTCAGGGTCTTGCCGTGGTCCAGGCAGGGGATGAGGGTAGCAGTGGGACGATAGAGCAAGCACGAAAGGGAAGCAGAGTCTCAGGACTTGGTGGCCCATTGTGCGAGACAGAAAGGTGGTGGCTCAGATAGCAAAGAATCTGCCTGTAATGCAGGAGACCCAGGTTCAATTCCTGGGCCAGGAAGATCCCTTGGAGAAGGAAATGGCAACCCACTCCAGTATCCTTGCCTGGGGAATTCCATGGACAGAGGAGCCTGATGGGCTAATATCCATGGGGTCACAGAGTTGGACACGACTGAGCGAGTAACACTTCACTTTACTTCTGGCCTAGAAGTCACCCAGGACAGAGCCCCAAGGAACTCCCGCTGGGAGGAGACAGCGAGCCTGAGAAGGAGGACCAGGGGACTGTGGTCTCGGAGACCGTGTTGTCTTGAAAGCCCTGGGACAGCGTGGCCTTGGTCTGACACGGTGCCTAGGGGCCCAAGGGTGCTCAGTAAACACAGACTGAATAAATAAGTGAATGAATGAATGACTGTGATGAGGTCAGACAACAGGAAGCACTCAGGAAGGTGGAGTCCCAGGGGAGGGAACCAGGAGGCAGAGCCTGCCATCCCCCCACCCTCCCCAGCAGGAGGACAAGTGGGAGGTTATTCTGGGGCCTCCTCTGGGTAAATATAGACTCTGAACGGGGTGGGGGCAGGGTGGGGGGCCGGAGGTGGCTTCCTCGGTTTGTTTGGGGCACTTCCTTATAAGGCTGTGCGGGCCGAGGCGCCTGGGAGGGTGAGGTCAGGGGCTGAGCTCTCCATTCAGCCCAGCCTGATGCTGTCCCTACCGCCGGCTGCTGCCGCTGCCAGAGTTACAGAGGAAATCAAAGGCCTGGGCTTTGGGCTTTGGCCAAGGGAGCTCAGAGTGCGGCCTCTTAAAGGGCCCCTTCAGCCTCATGTCTATGCGGGAACCCAGTCTAGGGTGGGACAGGGGGGTCTCTCCAGGGTCCTCTCAGAAAGTGACGCCGGAGGCCTTGGTTTTCCCATCTGCACAAAACCGCTCAGACTGGGTCATTCCTTGAGGCTCCACACAGCTAGGAGACCCTGTGGTCTAACCTCTACCCTTCCCACTTCAGGGTCTACACTTTTTGCTCTCGTCTCTCCCTGGTAGCTCAGCTGGTAAAGAATCCATCTGCAATGCAGGAGACATCGCTTCAATTCCTGGGTCAGGAAGATACCCTGGAGAAGGGAACAGCTACCAACTCCATTATTTTTGCCTGGAGAATCCCACGGACAGAGGAGCCATTTGGGCTAGAGTCCGTGGGGTCGCAAAGAATCAGACACAACTGAGCAACTCTCACTTGAGACCAAAGACTCGGAGTCCATTCATTGCTTCCCAAGGCCCTGGCCCCTCAGCACCCCTCAGCTGCCCACTCTCAGCCCCTCCTTGGGGGGACCAGCTGCTGCCACTTGACCCTGCGGTGTCACAGCTGCTGTCAGAAATGCCGTCCTGTCAGGCAGGGCTGGAGGAATGTGAGTTAATTTCAGCTGGAATGTGCCCTCTGCGGCTGCCCCTAGAAGGGGGAGCGAATGGACACTAAGCCCACCTAAGCCCAGGAAACCCAAGAAGGCTCTGGGCCTGGGGACAGGCCCCGGGCCCCTGTGAGGCCCCCACTCCCAGCCCAGAGGGAACAGTAAGTTGCAGGACACGTTGCTGCTGCAGAAGACCTCGCGAGAATTGCTCTAGTGGATCCAGGAAGGACCTGGTACCCGTTCCAAAGTCCTCAGGCCCACTTGGAGAAGACAAAGGGGAGTCTCACGTGAGCCACCAGGGGAGGGAATTTTTGGCTCAGGGGCAGGAAGAGGGACAGAATGGCCTCAGGTGAGGGCCCGAGGAGTCTGCGATCAGAAGCAAGGAAAACACCGTCCTCTTATTTCCTCTTTGATGATCCAAAGATTCCATATCCACCTCTCCATCTACCCTGGGGGCTCCTCTCCCTTCTCCCCTCCCTTTCTAACACAGCACCCCACAGCCAGATCATGGTCCTTTTCCAACATTTGAGAAGTCCTAGACTCTGCCTCCTGCTCCCCGACCCTTGCCCCAACCCCACCAACCCAAGGTCTCCAAAGTGGACACCCCTCCTGTAACCTAACTCCTGTTTCTCATGCTGTCATGTCTGGCTCCCCACTTTCCCAAAGGGATAGAACCCAGGCCCCAGAGTCCCAGGTCTGAGAGGCCCCTTCAGTCTTCTCCTCTTGCAGTCCTAAGCTCCCCTCCCCACAGCCCTTATTCACTCTCCCCACCCCCATGACTCAGCTGTGGCACCAGAAATAAACCCAGGCAGGTGCCAGGGGGCCACTGTCGAGGAACCACCTCCCAGCAGCTGCGGGCTCAACTGCTGACAAGTGGAGCCCCAGGGCCCCAGAAGGGGTGGCTGGGAGACTTCAGTTTCAGGTGCGGGGAGAAGTCTGGCCCCCTCCTCCATCCTCCCTGTTAAGGAAAGACAACCCTCCCTGTCAGCCTCAAAGACCCCCCCTCCTTCCTGTCGCCCCCTTTCTGCCTCTCCTCATCTTCCACTCTTCCACTTCCTCCCCTCCCTCCTCCCTGGCTGCTTCCCAGCTCTTGAATCCTTTGATCTCTCCTGGATTCCGTCTTTTTTAATTGGCCTCATTTGCCTGGAAGTTCTGTGTCAGAACAGAACTTTGGTTTACCTTGATGGGGATAAAGGTGCAGACAGACATTCTTACTAAGGATACTAAGAATCCTTAGATGCCACTTGGGGTCCAAAGAACATGGGCCCAGGGGTGTGGGCTCCTCCTCTTAAGGGCTCCAGTTTAAAGTGGTCCAGCAACAGGCTTCCCTCTGTTAACAGCTTCTAAAGACCTCAAGGAAGAATCATCAGGGAATAAACACAGAGGTCCCAAGATCTACCCACTCAGACTACTGACAAAAGTCTAGAATCTTTCAGTGGGGAATTTCCTCTGAATTCTTCCTTCTCCCTCCCTGTTTTTCTCTCTTCTCCTTCCCAACCCCTTTCTCCTGCTCTGCCACAGGCTTTCAGTTCTCCCTTCCCAGGAGGAAGCTGGCAGTTTTGCAGAGGCAGACAGGAAGTGAGATCTCAGGAAGGACTGCTAGCCTGGGGAACAGAGGAAGCTTTCCACTGCTGGAAGCGGGGTACCTGGACCCTCACTCCAGGCAAGGTCTGACTGCAACTCCTGGGGAAAGCCCTCCCGCCCACAGGGGTCTGAGAAGCTGAGCATTTTTGGAAGTCTTTGGGAGCTACTGTGTCGCAGAAGGCAGCCAGGACAATGGGGCCCTGTCTCTCTCTGCACAGGAGACAGGCTCACAGACAGAGCCTCAGGACTGGGACAAAGGCCCCAGTGAGGTTAGGGCAGCGTGCGGGAGTCGGAGTGGGAGAGTGGGAGAGGAATGAGGAAGTGGGATGTGGGTCAGATCAGCCTGAGCAAAGCCGGGTAGATGGAAGACCTCTGGAAAACCCACCTCCCTGGGCTGTCAGGCCCATTCTCAATGCTCAAGCCCCTAATCTAGGCTGGGCCTTCTCTCTCCACATAGACCCAGACATTCTCTGACTTCCCTCAACCCCAGGGAAAAGGAAACCCTGTGAGGGGACCCCATTTTAGACATGTGGAAAGATGGCTGGGAGCTTTAACCACATATCCAGGGACTTGGCAAGGGTGGGCACATGGTCAGCTATTTGCTGCATTCTGGGGGCAGAGGTAGATACAGGTGGGCCCCTATTCTAGCGGCCCAAAGAGATGGGGCTGACACTCCGTGAGGGGCCAAGTCCCCCTATTTAAGCCAAGAGAGGCCACACACACACACACACACACACACACATACACACTGGCCCAGGGGTTAGTTTCTGCACAGGGTGCTGAGTCATCTCTAGACCAGCTCTCCCTTCCCCAGGAAGCCCAACAAAGCCAGGAGAAGGCTTCCGTTTCCGGCAGCCTTACCTAAGCAGCTCAGCAGGTGTCAGCAGAAGGGGGAGGATTCTCGCTCCAGCCCTATATCTACCTCTGGAACTCGCCTCATCCACCAGATCAGGTGGATCCCTGCCTACTGCTGTCCTGGAGATTCAGGGAGAAAGCTGATGAAAAGGCTGGGAAACTAAAGCCCCTTCCAGCTCCCCAACAGGATCTCTCGGGGAAATTCAACCTTCTACCTAAACTCTATCTCTGTGAGGATGTTTCTCAGACAACCTCCCTTAAGAACCCAAGGACAGACACTGCCCCTTCCTCAGCCTTCTCCTTTTCAGATCTCATCTTCAGAGGCCCACTTTGGTCTTGATCCACTTACAATTCCAGCTTAATGATCTTGACCTCCCTAACAGTGCAGTGAGTGGGCAACTGCAGGGTGATACAGGATAAAGTGGGGTTCTGCTCTGGCCCCAGGATCATCTTTCCCGCAGCTCCATAAGGAACAGCCCCGTTCCCTAGCCACGCCAGGCTGGGTCATGTGGGGAGGGCAAAAGCTGGGACAAGAGAGCCTGGGGCGAAGAGAAGAATGTGGTGCTTGGCGGTAGGTAGGTCTGGGAGGTCAGTGCTGGCGTCTCAGAGATCAGCTGGTTTGGGGGTTACGTACCTGGGTACCTGCAGAAGGCCCGGCTAGGCAGGAATGGCCTGGGTGCCCCTAGCTGCCCAAAACAAGCACGTGTCTTTCCCTGTCTTCTCTCTTATCTGAGTCTCTTCATATCGCCCTCTCTAAACTTCTTGCTCCTTTGGATCTGTCTCCCTGTCCTTTAGTTTTATCAGATTTTACGGATTTCTACAAAAGGGAATAAGAAATGCCTGTTTGCATGAACGTGGTGCAACAGTGGGAACAAGCAGAAGTGTGTACACACGACAGTGGCACACGTGGCCAAGTGTGGTTAAGTGTGACGAAATGCAGCAATAAGATTCACCCCCATCAGGAAGACAAGCGGCATCCTGACACACACTTTCACCAGGAGGCACGAGAAGGGACAATTCATGGGCACTGCGACGAGGTACCCACACACATGCACACACAGCCGGTCATTCTCTCTTCAGTGTTCAGAGAATGACCTCATCATCTCAGTCTCCGCTGACTCACAGACCCCAGGGCCAGCTCAGCCTGGCCGGAAGTCCTACCCTCCCGCTGTCCCTAGCCCCGCAGCCAGCCACCCCTCGGCTCGGCCCCCGGCGCTCCTCGAGAAGACAGGCCCCCGGCGCCCCCTGGCGGTATCCTGGGACTCCTACAGGTCGGCTCCACCCACGCACGCGCACACGGGCGCGCTCAGGCCGAAGTGCCTGTAGCCACAGCGCCATCTGCTGGCCACAGCCTATGGGCCTCGCAGGTCATTCTCCAGAGTCCTGCCCGCAGCAGGGCTGGGGAACCTCTTCTCTGTCCTTATCTTGTTTCCTTGTTCCTGCATCACTCCTTCTGCTGGCATAGGCCTGCTTGAAGTGTAACCCCCTTCATTCCCTTCACGCTCACACTCCCTGAGAGAACTCCCCTCTAGAACCTCAGAATGGGGACACCAGGCACCCACCTCTCTGTCTTCCTCTCTGAACCCTCAGCCCCTTTCTCCCCAGATTGAACTCCTCCAGTCTGCTTTACTGGACACCCTGGGCACTCCAGCTTCTTCCAAATACCCTTATGCTGTTTCCCAACCCTTGTGTTTCATTCATTCCATAAACACTGGACTATTCTGTGCCATGAACTCATATCCACTGACATCTTGACTTCACTGACCTTCAGAAACTAATAAACACAGAAGGTCTATATATGCTGTGAGGCCCAGCCCAACTCCACTTTTCTCTCTCTCTCTCTCTCTCTCACACACACACAGGTATCAGACTTGCTTGGGCTCAAATGCAGCTTTATTTTCTGGTTGTTTTACAGGTATCCCATCCTGCAAACCCATTCTCTAGGGAGACTGAGAATGAGTAGGCACAGAGGCCTCCAGGGGAATGGAGGGGACAGGATGGCTGGCAAGGAGAGGGCAGCTGAGGCACTTAGAGACCTACTCAAGGCCCTGAGGGAAAAACCTGAGGCCCAGAATAGGAGTGAGAGGGCCTAAGGCAGGACTGGAGATGCCCAGATATTGATGTTACAGAAAAAGCCAAACGAATTTTTGGCCAACCCAATATTTCCCAGAAGCCCCTCCAGGCGCTACCATGTGGAACCCCTCTCATGCTGTCACTCCCTGTGGTGGATGAGCATGGGTCTAGGGAGGGTTGGGGGCAGAGGGCAGTGCCAAGGGCCTTGCCCCTTAGGGACCTAGAGCAGGATTGGGAGAGGGGTTCAGGCGTGCCTTCCAGTGCCCCACGAGCCTCCTCTGACGTCCTTCTTGGGCCTCTACTGGGCGCAGAGCTCGAGCCTGGGAAAGACACACACTCACCCTCCACCCTTGGGCTCCTTGTCTTTTCCCTACTCAGAATCTGCCCTCTGGTGTTCTTGCTCCTTGACCTCTGATCTCATCAAAACACTCTCCCTGGCTCAGCCCTTAAGAGCCCAGACTGTGGCTGCATATTCTCAGACAGCAGCACTGAAGGGGACCCCAAGAGCATTCAGCCCACCTCCTCTGTGCCCCACCTTTCTCCTCCCGGCACTCACAGGCCTGCGGGGCACACAGGAGATCTGGGGAGGTGCCCAGCTTCCATTCTCCTGGCAGCGGATCAGTGGTAGGTTGCGCTGGGTCAGTCCCTCCCGGCACCGGTAACGAAGCACTGTGTCGACTTCATAGCGCAGCCGTGGGCGGCCAGATACTTGAGCCAGGGGCAGCTCTGGTGGGGGCCCGCAGGACACTGCAGGGAGAGCGCGGTCAGGAACTGGGAGCCCGGCTCGGACAGTGCCCAGAACCGGGGTGAAGGAGGAGAGGAGTAGGCCACAGCCTGACACACAAAGAGAGCAGGCGGCGGAAGGGCTTCCTTGGGGGCCCGGGGGTGACGAATCCACCTGCCAGTGCAGGAGACGCGGGTTCGATCCCTAATCTGGGAAGGTCCCGAATGCTGCGGAGCAACTAAGTTCACCACAACTACTGAGCCTCTGCTCCAGAACCCAGAAGTCGAGTGCCAAGAGCCCATGCTTCGCAACAAGAGAAGCCCCCACGATGCTCATACGCTGCCAGTAGGGCGTAGCCCCCCTCACGGCAACTAGAGAAAAGCCTGCACAGCAGCAAAATCCCAGCACAGCCAAAAATAAATAAAATTAAACAACTCTTTAAAAGAGCAGGGGTTCCTAGAGAACCCATCTAATCTGTTATCCAGCCCATGCTCGCAGCCTGGGGCACATTTCTGATTCCTCTGTGTAGTTTGGCACTCTCCTCCTGCACACACATAGTTCTAGGGCTCCCTGGCCCCCACCTCTCCTCCCCCTTGCCTGCCCTCACCCAGCCCCATCTTGCAGGTGTAGGACAGGTGGTAGTTGCAGGGAACATCACTCCATTGTCCCTGATCGTGCCACACCATAACCACGCAGTTCTCTCCGGACAGGAAGTAGCTGTCTGGCTGCCCAGGGTTCCAGTTCTCATAGAGCTGGGAGGGCCGGGGGAGGATGGAGGAGGTAGTGAGGAGCTCCAGCACCAGGAGCACGGGGAGGAATGGACCTGGCGGACTTGAGGAGGAGGAGGTCGAGGACAGGGAGTAGGGGACCCCAAAGGAAAAAGATGTCAGGGGATTTGGGGGTGGGGTAATGGGAGCCAGATGGGAAGAAAAGAAAATGGGAAAGTAAGAAGGGCCAGGAAGAGGGAAAGGTAAAGGGCCTGGAAAAGGAGAGGGAGAGATGAGGGTCCCTGGGGGTAGAGGGTAAAGTGCTTCGAAGAAGCGACCTAGACCACGTGAGGGGCGGTCGGAACCTCTCACCAGGGGGACGCCATCTGACCACAGGAAATCGCCTTCGATGGTCCTGTCATTGAGCCCGATCCACTGGTACTCCCGGTATCGATCTGGGGAACAACCGCAGAGACGAAAGTGTGCAGTGAGCTTCGCTGCCAGCAGAGGGCGGCCACTCCCCGTCACGGAGCGGTCTGGGGGCGCTCACGGGCCAAGTCCCCGCAGCCCCAAATCCGCGCTTCCCGGTATCCTTAGTCCTCCCTCTAACCTCTGCACACGGGCAGGAAGGAAGACAGGGCCGTAGGGGTGGGGGAAGAAGAAAAATATCACTAGGGCTAGAAAAGGGAAACTCTGGAAAAAGTAAAAACTTTCAAAAGCGTCAGAGTCGGGGAGCATAGATGGAGGCAGGAGAGCCAGGGAGGTGGGGAACGATTATAAACGAGCCCCCAAGGAACCGCCAGGCTTATGCAGGTGTATTTTCTGCGTATTTCTCAGCCCTCCCCTGCCGGAAGCCCCACTGCCCACGTGTGGAGTGGGAAGGAGGGAGACAGGAAGGAAAAGTGAACGAATGAATGAGGTAAACCGAGTAGTGAGTACCTGAATTAATGTATAAGGGAGTTAATTAACACACTCTTTAACTGACTGATGAGTGAGGGAATGTGTGGATGAGAGGACAGGTCGCCTCCCTCCCTGTCCCCAGCCCACTGTTGATGAAGTCCTGTTCCTCCGGCGTGCTGATGCTGGCGAGGTGCGCTCCGTACATCCGGCACTGGTTCTCCGCCTCCTCCCAGCTCCTTCGGGTAGAAAAGTGCTTGTAGCAGGCGCCCTGGAAGGCGTCCCAACCGGGGCTGCAGAAGTGGAGGCCTGGGACACAGAAGGGCAGGCAGCTTAGCGGGGAGGACCCCGGAACTCTGAGAGGCTGGGTGCCCAGACAGGGAGACTGGGCTCCTCCCACCGCCGCAGGCCGAGGGGGCGGGACTGGGGGGCAGGAGGGGGCGCCCGAGGCGAGCTGCGAGGGCGCAGCTAGGCGCCGGCGGGGCCCCGGGGGAGGGCGGCCCTGGTGCCTTCCTCCTCTGCAGCCGAAGAGACCAGGGTGAAGGCTGGAGCCCCATCCTCCATCCGAAAGAAGAGCCGAACCTTCCTCTCCTCCCAGGAGAACGGAATCGACAAGTACTGCCTCTGCCTGCCAAGTTCCAGGCTCACAGACTCCCCGAGAGAGTCGTTTTTGGTTCCATTTAACAGATAAGGAAATTGAGGGTAGGCCTCAGAGAAGTTATGTGATTTGTCTAAAACGGTAATGCATTATCTGCGTTTCCACGACAGGAGGCCTGAGTTCATCCCCGGGAGGGAACCGAGATCCCGCCCCGCGCGCGGTGTATCCAAAAGCAAGGACGGCAAATGGAGGTTCGTTACTGACAAGGCCAAAGGCGAGGTGTCCCCTTCCCCCTCCGCCCCCTCCCCCAAAACCAGTGCGCCGTGGCAGGGCCTCGGCTTCAGCTCCCCCCCCAACCACAGCCCCTTAACACACTCACCAACATCGCACAGGTCCCCCCCATAGCCGGGCAGACACAGGCAACGGACCCCCGCCTCCTCCTCCAAGCACGTCCCGCCATTGTGGCAGGGGCTGGGGACACAGTCACCTGAGGGGGAGAGAAGTGAGGTGGGGGAGCGGGAGCCCTCCAGCCCCGACTCCCTTGTCCTGGGGGCTATCACAGCGTCCTCAGTGCTCTCCCTGAGCCTGAGGTCTGGGCTTCTCCTCTCCTCACAGCTCCCTATTGCAGCGCTGGCTCAGTCCTATGCTGGTCATTGTGGTGTCCTCCAGTGCGGGCTCTAACAGGGACCAAGGGGATGTGTCCAGGAAAGCTCTCAGGATATAACTCCACCAAGGGGAAAGATGCTATCCGTCATGCATCCTGGACTCTTACCTAGCTTCTGGCTCTGCTGGGTGACACTGAGATGGCCACTTTACTTCTCCAGGTCTAGAGTTTAGTCCCCCAGCCCCCGTCATTGTGCCAGGTCTTAGCATGATTCTGTATAGTCTAGATAGGCTGGGTGGAACTGAAGGAGAGGAGAGTCACCTAGGAACAGTGAGTTGTGACCTGCCCTTTACTGCTTCTGAGACCTGATACTGGGGTGGTCCAGGAGAGAGCTAACGCCCTGCTCCTGCTGTCCACTGGGCAGAGTCAGGCCCAGAAGCTGTTGAGGGAAGATCACTCTTCCCTCACTCTGTGCCCTCTCCTTCCCCACTGCCCTCAACCCATCCCAGGAGTGGAGCTCAGTAGCGCCCCCTGTCCCGTAGCACTGACTCCACACATTCTCTCAACATCATCCAACCTCTTTGCCTCCCCTTCTTAGCTCTTCAGACTCTCCTCCCCCACCAGGGTCCCCTTTCCCCTTCCACTTGGGGCCTCCTGAAGGTTCCCCCAGCCTAGAAACCCCTTCAACTCCTTCCTTCTGGTTCCCTCTCCTCCAGGCAGTCTTCTTGGACTAACACACTATCCTGAAGGCCTGCAATCTGTTATTTAGGTCCAGCTCCATCTGGCTAGGCCGTCTGCCTCCTTTTCTGGACTCTGTCTCAGGATGCTGGGTGGCTGCCCCTACACAGGGCCTGGGTACAGAGGGGGCTGCCAAATTCTACTGCTTTCTGTTCCCGATGACTGGGAGAAGATGACCTCACAGACTGACAGGACAGGTCAGGGTTCTCAGCCCAGCTTGGGGCGGGACCTTCAGACCATGCCATCCACTCTTAGTGGACAAGGCCAGTGCCCACAATGCTTCACTCTGGCCCGAGATCCCACTGCCTGGTGGGGATCAGAGCAGAGGTATGGGGGAGGAGAAGCTGGAGTTGGTTCAAAGAATTTTTCTGGGATGACCTAGCTGTTTTGGGTAAAGTGAATCAGCTGTTCCAGCACACTCCCCCTGTCATCACCCCTTCTGCCAACAGTTTCTTCCAATCTGGTGTTGCTGCCTCCCAGGGAAAAGCAAGGAGGGGAGGTGTTTTACTTAACTCTTTAAGCACCAGGTCCTACAGAAGGTAGGAGTCCTGAACTCTCTTCCCATTCCTCACACTTTTCTGCTCCCCGTGATCCTCTCTGCCCAACCCTCCAATCCTGGCAGACAAAGACTCTCAAACTTGGTCTGTGGAGTCCCACCCAAGCCAAAGTTCCCCCTCCCTGGCTGTGAGTGGCAGAACCTGACCAGGAGGGGAGGCTGTGTTGGTGGTGAAGGAACTTCTCAAGACTTTCTGGTATTCCCATCCCCCGACCCCTTTTGGATCATCTATTATACACACTCAGAAAGTTCTCCCTGCCTTCCTGCTGCAATAGTGGGCTGGAGGACCACTCACACACACCCCAGGTGGGGTAACTAAGACACCACAGATACTTCCAATGGTGCTCCTCTCCCTCCAAAGCCCCTTCCCACCCAATGCAGCACTGATCTCCAAGGCCAGCTGGGCAGGGAGCCAGTAGTTAAAATGCATGAGCCTAGGTGTGATGCAGAGACCCTGAGGCTCCTCTGGACCATCTAGAAGAGTGGTCCTGGGACTAGGAGGACCCCAGCCTTCTCCAGAGGCCTCCACGAGGAAATTCAGCCTTCACTGAATAGGCAGGGCTTCTTGCTCTCAGACTCCAAGACCTAACTCCCCATCCCCCCTCCATCCACACTTTCCATCTTCCCCTGCTGATTTGTGTCTTCTCCAGCATTAGCAACTTTGAGATCCTTTGGGTTCAGGGAGGGTAAAATAGGGGGTGAGGGTAGTGATTAGCACAGGAGTTAGTGGAGGAGGGAGAGATCATGGGCATGAAAGTGAGGTCCTAACCCCTGTGGATGTTTGCAGGAGGGGAACAGGGAGGGAATGGCCTCCATACCGGGGATGGACTCTCTCTGTCAGTACTCTGTGTGTTTGGCTCTAGATGGCAGCCATGAGAATGGAACAGAAATGAATACAAAGGGACATATACACACACAAGCGTGCACGCACACACACACACACACACACACACACACACATGCATGCACCACTCTGGGCTGCAGAGGTTTCTCCCTGTCAGAAGTGAGGGACTACAACTCCCAGCACTCCCACAGACTGACAGACAAAGACTTCTCTGGGGTAACGTGTATAGTCAGATTTGAGATCTCAGGAGACAGGAAGGAAGGCAGAGAAAAGCCTGAGGAGAGCATGAAGGATCAGCAAGGGGCTGTTAGACCACTAGGACAGGAAAGGGTGCAGGCTGAAGATGGAAAAGGAAGAGGCACAAAGACACACAAAGAGCTAGGGAGAAAGACAGAGAGACAGAGATGGAACCACAAGAAGCACCAAAGAGCTACCCAGCACACAAATCCATGGAATGAAACGGGCAAACAGCTGGGGGTGGAGACAGAGGGTGCCAGAGTTTTGGTTATAAAGCAGTTTAATAGAGATTTATTTCCAAGGCTTGTTTCCATGAAACAGTTGAAAAAGTACTTCATAGAAGTAGTTGCTTAAGGCTCTGTGGGGATAAGGGCTCTCCTGGACCCCAAAGGTTGAGGGGTAGGAATGGGACTCCAGGCTTCCCTGATACCAGTGGGAGGCAGCTGAAGCAGGGAGGCATACAGGGTGGGGAGGGAGCAGTAGGGGATGGGCCTGGGCCTTGAAGAATGCAAAAGGCTATGAGGGCATCCACTGAACAAGGCCAGAGGGTGCTCTGTGGGGCCAGTGAGATGTGAGTCACAGCTAGAGAACTGAGGCTAGGAAAATGTTCCAGGTGGTTGGTGGTGGGGCTGGGGGTCACAGTGAGGATTTCAGAAACAGGGAGAGGTCACAGGGTGGGAGTCACAGAGTTGGGGGTTATAGGGTGAGAAGTCAGAGAGCTGGGATGGTAGTCACAAAGTGGGGCATCCAGGATTGGAAGCCTGCAGGTAGAGGTGGGTAGGAGAAGGAAGGCAAAGGACGAGAGTCTGGGGCAATGGTGGGTTAAAGGACTATGGGTCAGGTGATCCAGAGCTGCAGGGGGAGGAAGAGGAGCAGGATAAGGAGGGAGGCTGAGCCTTGGGCAAAGTTACCTGATGAGGGGGCCACGGCCACTCCACCATGGCTGGCACTGTCAGTGGGCAGCACCGGCTGGGCACGCACTGAAGTCCCTGCTGGGACAGTTCTTCTGGAATTCTCTTCAGAGGGGGTCTCCAGATCCCTGGTATCCCCAGGGGCCCGTGTGGCTGGAAGCAGGGAAGGGGCATCCTCGGAGCTTCCTGTCTCCTCACTCTCTCCTCGAGGGGCTCCAGAGAGCTCATGACCCCCAGTCTCCTCCTCTATCTCTCTTGCCCCAACAGGAGTGGAAGGTGGTGGGGATGCCATGTTCCCCTCTCTAGGAGTGGGCAGGGTCTTGGTGGGTGGTCCAAGGACCCTTGGAGGCCTGGGAGCCTCTGGCTCGTCATACGGGGATGGTGATGCACCAGGCTGCAGGGCAGCCCTCACTGGAGGGGATGCCTGGATGAGTGACTCCTCTGGAGCCGGCTCAGTGGGGAGAGGGCCCTCGGGGTCCAGGCTGCTGAGCTCACTGGGCCAGGCCCACAGGGCCTCATCCTCCACCTCCTCCTCTTCCTCTTCTTTTTCCTCTTCTTCCTCTTCTTCACCCCTGTATTTCTCTTCTTGCTCCAACACCTTGCCTTCCTCTTCTGAGGACCCCAGCGGAGGCACAATGGATTGGGTTTCAAATTCTAGGCAAAGCACAGATGATTCAGCACCAGGGACAGCGCCCGCCAGAGGACCGGAAGGAGGAAGGGGAAGCAGGGAGAGAAGTGGGGCTGGGGAGGGTGAGCCCTGGGGGAGAGGCAAGAGGCTGCCCTGGGGAGGAACTGTCTTTGCTCTGAACCAGAAGAATTTCAACCGGAGTTGCAATATTGAGGCAACACTCAAGAACCCTCTGTGAGGTGTCATTAGTCCAGGAAAACCTGGTAGTTGCATCTCCCTCTTCCCGTCTGTTAAAATTGTTTATTTTGGATAGGTGACGGGGACGAGGGACCAAAGAAAGGAGATCCTTCCTTCCTAAAGGGCAGCTCCTTAGTCCAAGCATCTCCAGACCTGGCTATTTGGGAGTGGGCTTTGCTGGAAAGGCAAATGTTGGGAGAGAGACAAGGGCGGTGCCTTGCACTACTGTGCTGTTGAGAGGGCAGAGCCACGGAGATGACAACCCCGGCCTCAGCCCAGGCTGGCCCCCTCTGCCTCTAACTTCTCCCAGGTGAAGCCATCCCCAGGATGAGAGATTTGAGTTACCTAGGAGGGTTGTAGGGGCCTCTGCTGGGTCTTCTGGAGTGGAGCTTCCACCACCTCCATCCTCTATAATGGGAATGGAGTAGATGGCTCCTCGGGACTCGCTTTCCACAGCTTCCTGGGGCAGCTTCAGTTCCTCCAGGTTCTCAGTCACTGTGACAATGGCTTCCAGTGCATCAGAGGCCAGGTCAGAGGCTGGGTTGGTGGCCTCAGGGATGGCAGAAGGC
This sequence comes from Antilocapra americana, assembly GCA_007570785.1. Classification (NCBI taxonomy): domain Eukaryota; kingdom Metazoa; phylum Chordata; class Mammalia; order Artiodactyla; family Antilocapridae; genus Antilocapra; species Antilocapra americana. Next base: position 1,897,490 of record ML664227.1, read on the forward strand.
TGGGCAGAGTCTGTGGCAGAAGGAAAGTGCCAGTGGGAGTTTAGAGAGGTGGCTCTCCCCCCAACCCATGCCTGCATGTGAGGGCTCTGGGTTAGACTCAGAGATTATGGAATTCTTCTAATTCTCTCTCATCCTCTCTGTGGAGCACTCATGGGGCCCAGCGAGCACCCCAGGACTTCATCACTCATTCCCCAAGCATTAATCAAGTGTCCACTATGTACCATGCCAAGCAATCTCCTGGGCACTGAGGACAGAGTGCAGAGCCAAATAGCATGATTCCTTCCCCTACAGAATTTATTATATTCTAGATACAGATAAGCAAATAAACATACATTATAATTTTACCATCTAAAGAACAATTAAGCAGACTAAGGAGATGAGAGTACTACTTTAGATAGGTTGGTAAAGAAAGGCTCAGGAGAGAAGTCATCAGCACTTTGGGACCCTGGGTTTGGGGTAAGATGTGAGGGATCCCAGTTGTTCTAAGACTTTAGAAATGGACAGGGACAGGCTGCCTTCACCACAGGAGAGCTAAAGGATAGAGAACAGGAAGGACATTCCACCATCACCACCAGACGATCTCAGTGTTGGGGTAAAAGGGCAAAGGATGAGCAGACCTATCATTTCAGGATCTGCTCTCTTCAAATAACCAGAGTTTTAGAATGGATTGACCTGTCCCTGGGTAAAGAAACCAAGAGCAGAAAACCAATGAAGGGAAGGTGAAATGGGCTAAGAAAAGCCCTGGGGGCTGTCCTTGCTCAGCCAGACAGGACAGGACAGCATGTCCTGCCTGCCTTTGTCACCTGCTCATACTAGACAAGCAAACCTGTGCCCTAGGCTGCTTCTGTCTCCACCTGCGCCCCACTCTAGTCATCCTCTGCCCTAGCCCCTTCTCCTGATTCAGTTCCTCCTTCCATTTTTTTTCCCCCAGAACAGTGCTTGGCACATAATTATAATCAGTGTTAGAAGTGTTAGCTACTATTATTATAATTATCATCATCACCATTATCCATGTTCCAGTAAGCCTATTCCGATGGACCTGTCTTCCTGTGGACTTCACTTCCCTACCCTGCCCAGCCTCAGGCCAAAGCTGTCTAGAGATCAGTCCCAGTGGAAGTAAAGCTTTTCTCCCAGTCTTTCCTCATGCTGAGAGTGAGACATCTTGCCTTCAGTCAGATTGGGGGCTCCCGTGGCAGAAGTTGCATCTTCCTCCTTCAGACTAGGGGCTCCCTGAGGGTAAAGACTGTTTCTTCTCCCCCTATTTCTGCCTCCAGCCCTGTACCAGTACTACTGAAGGCTCCCAGCTGAAGCAAGGACTGATACTCCATGGCAATGCCTCCCTGACTGTGAGTCACCCTTGGCCTGGGCCCTGTACCTCTCCTCCAGCTCTCAATATAAGACATGGGCAGGAAGCTATCTCTACACCCAACTGTCCTTAAGGATCTGCTCCCTCTGAGGGGTGGGGGATTACGTCTGTCCATCAATATTTGGTGTTAAAGAGTTGATACCTTTAAGCTCAAGCTGAAGGCTCTCGAAACCCTGCTGAGGGCTCTGGAGGATATTTGGTTAACTGAAACAGATCATTCCTTGGATTCAGAGAATGTTGGTCATCTCCGCTCTGTTCATGAGCTGACCGGAGATGGAGACATAATTGGCAGCTCAATAGGGGAGAGGCAGTATTGCAACAGAAAACAAGGCAAGAACTACTGATGTGGGGGCAGTTTAGGCAATGCGGAGAGGTGAGCCCTCCTTGAGGCCACATAGACCAAGTCAGAGGGCACGACCAGAGTTAGAAAGCACCACCCACAGCACCATGAGGCAAATGGCAAAGACCCAAGAGAAATGGTCAGGGGTGGGGTGGAACTGGAGGGCTCAACTCTGCCTGCCTGAGATTGGTCTCAGCCTCTGCAAGGGAGTGGGCTCACCTCGGAAGCAGTAGACGTTGAAGCGGCTGTGCTTGTTGGGGAAGCCGGTCTGGTTGGGGAAGAGGAAGAGAGTCTTGACACCAGGGAGGCCCCCACCGCAGCGCTGGCTGGGGGTGATGATGGGGTAGCGCACACTGCCATCGGCCAGCCAACCAGGGCTGCAGCGGTCCAGGCCACCGTCCCAGGCTGCATACAACTGGCCAGTGGTTGCGATCTTAGCACCCCGCTCCTGGCAGTATGTCCGCGCCTCCTCCAAGGTCAGCTTGTCTGGAGGGGCACCCAGGAACAGCTCTCCTGGGGTGGAAGAGGCTGGGTTACCAGGAAGGTAGCTCCTTCCACCTGGGGCTCCCACTGGGACTCTAGGCAAGCTCCTCTGGGCCTCAGTTTCCTCATCTGTGACATGGAGCCCATCGCCCTACTTCACAGGATCGAAGTCTTGACAGAACCTTAGGATGGATAATACTGCTCAAAGGAACCTGGCCCAACTTCCTCATTCTGCAAAGAAGGAAACTGAGGTTTAAGATGCTAAAACTTTTAAGATGCTAAAACTTAAAGAGATGTATGGAACCTTCTGGTGGGTCCAACGGTAAAGAATCAGCCTGCAATGCGGGAGACTAGGGTTCAATCCCTGGATTGGGAAGAGCCCCTGGAGAAGGGAATGGCTACCCACTCCAGTATTCTGGCTTGGAGAGTCCCATGACAGAGAAGCCTGGTAGGCTATAGTGCATGGGGTCGCAAAGAGTCGGACATGACTGAGCCGCTAACACTGATTATCCACCAAAGAGATGTACAGAAGGTGGCCGCAGAGTCAAACTCAGTCTCCTATCTCAGCCACCTGTCTAGAGGCTTTGGCCGTGAACCTGTCTCTATGACAGTGTCTGGAGAGAGGGACAGTTTCCCTTCCTTCTGGCTGCACACTTCAACACAGCATAAGGTCCAGCAGAGGCCCAGGAGGACCGAAGGGCAGTCCCGGAGAGGGGTCTCTTCCCCTGCGAACCTCCCACCCCCAATCACCATTTAGCTCTTCAGCATAACAGTAAACATCATAGAGGTCATCCGGGTCGACCACTCCGTAGTTCCGGACCCCAGGGAAGCCATCCATGTCTCCGTAACAGGCCTCTCGTGGCGTCTGGATGGGATACCTGGGGCGGAGGTACAAACGTCTTCGCCAGCAGCCATCCCGTGGTGACCCCTCCCCGTCGCCCCAGTCACATTGCTTTCAGGGCAGCCAAGTGTCTTCTCAGCGCTGCAGAAATGCACCCCCGCCAGCACGTGGTCCCAGCCCGCCTGCCGCAGACCACCTTCCTCTCCCACAGGCGGGGAGCCCTATTTGGCCCTTCTGAGGCAGCAGCCGGCAGCCCCCGGTAGAACCAGAAGCCACAGGCCCCTCAGAAACAACTAGAAGCTCGTGGTCCACAGTCCCAGCGCACCTCACGGTCTGGTCGGACAGCCAGCCAGCGTCACACTGTTCATAGCCCCCGAGGTAGGCGGCATAGAGCTGCTCCGGAGTGGCGATGCGGGCCCCGATGCGGGCACAGGCCTCCTGGGCCCCAACGAAGGAGAAAGCGTAGCGGGCGGAGCCCTCCCGGTAGAGAAAGACGACCCCTGAGGGGCAGAGAGGAGCAGGATCGCCCAGCACCCCGACTTCCCCTCACCCTCCTTGTCACTCCCCTGCAGACAAAGGGGAAAGTGCAGATTGCGCTCACTCTACAGCATGAGGGACTTAATTTAGACTGTGGGGAGAATTTTCCTCCACCTGCAGAAAGAAAGGAGGCAAACTTTTCCAATTCAGTCTGCGCCTTCTAGGTGTCTGCTGCCGCCCCATACAGTGGGCTCCCCTCCCCCTCTCCGACCTCTCACCTTTGACCTTGACCTCCACAGCGTCGCTGCTGTCGTCGATGCCGTGCTGGACCTCGCAGCGGTAAATGCCCGAGTCGTTGGGCCGCAGCTCGCTCAGCACCAGGGAGACGTCGGTGAGTGACGCCGGGTAGGCAGGCAGTGCCACGCGGAACCGGTAGGCCTCGCTCACCTTGACGCGTAGGCCCCGCGCCACTAGCACCTCGGCCTCCCGGCCGCCGGACAGGAAGGTCCACTTAACCCGCGGGGAGCCCTGCGCGGCGCGGCGGCTCGGCGACGGCCGCAGGTCGTGCACGTGGCAGGGGATGGTGAGGACGCCGCCCAGCACGCCCTGCAGCGGCGCGTCGCCCGCGATGCGCACGCGGAAGGCCCTGTCCTCTGTGGGCGGGCGGAGCCGGCTGGAACTTCGCGCTGCGGGTCCGCCGCGCCCCACCCCGGGGCTTCTAAGCCCCGCCCCACGATCCCGACGCCCCGCCCTCGGGTTTTCGTAACCCCGCCCCCCGGAACTCGGGGCTCCGGCCGCTGAGTCCTGCAAACTCACCTGCAGGTCCCCCAGGCCCACCCCTCAGGGTCGACAGCCCGGTCCACAGTCTCTCAGTTAGTTTTGCCCCCAGAGCCTCCCAGTACCACCCTAGGATTCCTAGGCCCCACTCGGTCCTCAAACCTCACCCCTGGGCCCTGCAACCCTTTTCTCAAAATTTCCCTAGTCTGTTCCCTTCAGAGTCCCTTTCTGGATTTCTCCCAGTTCCATCCCTGTTCTGCCTCGCAGCCCCATTCATCATGCCCGGAGGGTCCCCCATCCTCCACCCTGGAGACTGACAGCCTTGTACCTAGTGCCCCACCCCAGCCCTACTCCCCAAATTCCATCACCCTATCAAGGTCCCACAAATCATCCCTGATTTTCAAGGGTCCCTGCATAGACCCTCCCCTACAGTGCTCCCAATTCCTCCCTGGTCCCTCGAGACTGACAGAGGTTGCTTAGGGCTGGACAAGAGGTCCCTTCCTACCACAGGGGAGATGTAGGAGACAAACGGTGACCCTGAGTGGGGTTGCTTACCTGAGCTGTCTCCTTCCAGAGCACTGGCCAAGGCCGCAGGGATCCAGGCCAGAACCAGGGTTGCCAGGAGGGGCAGGAACAGTGGGGCCATGCTGCAGGATGAGGGAGGGGCTGGAGGAGGAAAGATGGGGTTAGACCTCAGGATGGGCTTCTGACTCCCCACCGGATCCACATGGACCATACATATCCTGACTCCAGGAGCCCACTGTCCCCACCTCAATATTTATTAACACTATTTCTGACCCCTGTCTCCCCCCAGGGGATTCTTATTCAGAACCAAAGCCTGGGTGCTGTCAGCTCACCATGTGACTTCAGGCAAGTTCTTTACTCTCATTAAGCCTTTATTTTCTTACTTGTAAAGGAGCCCGGTTACTACCACTTCACAGGTTGTGATGAGGCTATGTGCTTCGAGAGTGCTTTCCATCAAAAAAGAAAAACAACAAAAACAAATAAACCCTGCATACAGTAAGAGCTCAATAAATGCTTATGGCATATAGCATAATGGCAGATGCTATATGCTATTGTGTTTAGAGTCCCCTCTGTCCCTCCCAGGGCCAGACTTCTTTGAACACTCCTCCTCCTCCCATAACACCTATCCAAACTTTCCTTCCTATACCTTCCTCCCTGAGTACTGTACCCACCTAGCTTCCTCCAGGAAGACTTCCTAGACTAAACCCAGGCAAATGTACAGCTTCTCTCCCGTCTAACCCCTCCTTGACCTCCCCTCCTACACTGCACCATTACTTATAAGGAAACTCTTCTCTTTACCCTCCAGCATCCTCCACCCCCTCCTCCTTGGCTGCCTACTCCCTCCTTCCCAGCCTTTCCTTTCTGCCTGGCACGGGCTTTCCCACCGGATCTCCTGGCTCAGAAACCAGCTGGGACAAAGCCCCTGTCTCTGCTAGTCTGGCTTCCATCCAGCCTCTTCCTCCCCCCACTCCAGCACCAGGCTAAGGGGGATGTGTGAGAATAAATGAGAGGGATAATTTCGCCTCTGCCCTTGGCCATCAGAAGCTCTGAGAACTCAGACTATTCCTCCAAAGATCTCAAGGCACTTACTATACTCTCATAATGGATGGATGGGGCTGGGACATTGAGAAAGGGGCTCAGAGAGGGATAGGGTTGAAACTGAGTTCCCAGTGAAACCAAGTCAAGTACCAGGCCAGTGTGCCCCAAGGAGGGAAGGCTGCAGAGCCAACTTCATTTTTAATGGTTGGCCTAGCCTCAAAAGAGAATGAAGTCCCAAACTGCCATGGAATAGGCCAGGGGTGCAGCAGGAGAGATGAAGATTAGACTACAAGCAGGACTTCCTAGACATTAGGCTTCTTCCCACTGGCTACTCCCATCTTCCTTGACCAATCAGGCTCTGCCCTTGTATATATATCTCATTTCCTGAGTCTGAGCTGATAGGAAATTACCCTGTTCTCCCAGATCCTCCCAAAGATCCCAGATCCTCCTAAGAATGCCTCCTCACCACTGTGATCTCTGTTTACCCCAGTGTGGCTGGGCATCATTTCCTCAGGGTCAGAGGTAGGGATGGAATGGCAGGAGCCAGATAGATACTCAGAGCCTCTCTTTGACCTTTGAGAGGGAAGAGGTTCTTGATGGGGCCCAATCAGAGGATGCTGGGAGCAGCTCTGGGCACGGGAGCACTTGAAAGGACTGCTTTCTGGGGTTGGAGTGGGGACCATTTGGCATGAACAGTCAGTGCCTGCCGGGTGCTTGGGAGACTGTTTTGCCATGCCTTTGAGCTGTGCCAGGTCCAGAGCTAGGCCCCTCTCTGGCGCCTTCCCTCCCCTCTCCCTGGGCTAGAGCTGGAACTACTCACAGCTCTTCGACGGGCGGCCCAGAAACCCATATAGTTGGAGCCACCCTGGGACCAACACCCTAGAACCTCCTTTAACCCCTGTTATGTAGGTGGGGGAATGAAGGGAGAAAGTCTGAAGCTGATGAGGACCTGGATGCACTGAATCATGGAGTGTATCCCACCCCTACCTCCAGGATTGGGAGTCATTGATTAGCAAGGCCAAGAGGGTGGCCCTGATTGTGTGGTTCTCAGGAGCAGAGTTCTACACACCTCCCACCCCCTCACCAGTCCCATTGAGCTTGGGCCTTAGCCCCTTCCTGGAATAGCTAGGAGTCCTGAGAAAACTTAAGCATCCCCTCTTTTGGTCCCAGACCTAGACTCAGGGATCCAAGCCTTAGTCTCCATCCCACACATCCTCCCACCTCCATTCCATCTTCTCATCCTCCAGAGCTGGACACACCACTCCATCTGTAACCTCAGGAGCTCAGCAGTCTTCCTGTCCCTTCCCCTGATGCCACAGTATTCCTCCACTCCAGCTTCTGGATTTCTGACCTTGTTTTGAGTTTCCCCAGCTGTTTGGGAAACTTGCCTCATGTTACATTACCATTCCTGTCTGACTATGGATGTCTCTCCCCTCACAAGCTTCATAAACCCAGGCCACAGAGAATCAAGACCAGGCGGTGTGTGCTGTGTGTGTGTGCACCCAACGCCCGTCATCTCCATGCTGAATGTCCACCGGCTGGCAGTTCAAGGTCTGCCCCATAGGAACTGAGCTCCAGTGCTCAGAAGAGTCAGCAGGGATGCGCAGGAGGCCAGAAAGTTGGTCACCTCAGGAGGGAAGCTTTCAGCTCTCCCCTTTGAGGCCATGTGAGGGGCAACAGGAACCTACGCAATATCAGTGAGGCCTTAACAGGGCCTACAGGAGTAATTGCAGTCATGTAAAAAATAGGCCTATTTATTGGAAGCACAACTAATAATATGATTAGCAACATCACCAGCTGAGCTATTGTGTAGTATAAAATATGAAATGTGGGTGATGCTGTTGTCAACGGCAAAGTTAGCCATGACAATACAGGCACTGGTAATACTCGGGGGGGGAGTGTCTGTGGGTAACAGTGTCCCTTGGTCTCACTGGTATTATCTGGAATAGGAATAACAGATACTAATTGTTTTAATAAAATAGATGGCAAATCTTAGTCCTGTTAGGATCCAGTAGGCTGAGCTTTCTGATAGGAAGGGAGCGTGGAAGTACTTGACAGGGGAGGGGGGGTGCTTCCCAGCCCAACAGCAGTGCTAGGAAGGAAAACAGGAGTGGTAACTGGAATTCCAGCTGACAGTTTCTGACCATCTACCTGAGCCAGGCCTCTTAACGAAATGCTCCCCATGTATGCCTGTGTGCGTGCTAAGTTCCTTCCAGTCCTGCCTGACTCTGCGACCCCATGGACTGCAGCCTGCCCGGCTCCTCTGTCCACGGGACTCTCCAGGCAAGAATTTTGGAGTGGGTTGCCATGCCCTCCTCCAGGGGATCTTCCCCACCCAGAGATGGAACCCTTCTCTCTTATGTCTCCTGCATTGGCAGGCGAGTTCTTTACCACTAGTGCCACTTGGGAAGTCTTTTCCATGTATAACCTCAACTTTAAGAAAAATACTCTAGGCATTACATCAATGAGGAATCCGAGGTTCAAGGAGGTCAACTAACTTGCCCAAGGTCACTTAGCAAGTAAGTTGGGATTCCATTTCCATTGGGCGCCAGGACCACCCAGCTGTCGCGCGAGCTGCGAGGATGTACCCCTAGGGTGGCCCGCCTCGGCTCCTCCAGCGCTGCTGCCTGCACCGTGGGTACCCAGATGCGGGGAATGAAGGTCGGAAATCTTCCAGTCCCGTGGTGCTGGGACTGGAGCCCGCGGCAGGGAAGACGCGAGCACCCAGAGGGGCGCTCCCATGAGCCCGCGGACTCGAGGGGGCTGCGGGCTAGACTGCAAGCAGCAATGGGGGTGCCAGCGGCAGAGCTGGAGATGGTAGGATGGCTGTAGGGGCCGTGGGCGCTCCGAAGTGGCAGACAGCGGACCTCGCCGAGGTGTCAGCGGTCTGCGGGGTGAGTGCGCCGGGGCTGCGGGAGGCAAAGGCTGAGGGGTTGGGGGCGCGGATCACAGGGCAGCCGCCGGGAGCGCCCTTCTCTCTCCCTCCCTTGTGTGGGAGGCCGGGATGCCGTCACACTCACCTACCGGCAGGCAACTGAGGACCGGGGTGGGGGTGCGGCACCGCGAAGTTTGCCGCCTCCTCTGGGGGGGGGGTCTCCTCTGGGTCCACGGCTCGGTCCTGCAGCTGCAGCCGAGACTGCGGCGGACTGCGCGGGCGCGAGGAGAGGCTGGGCCCGCAGGACGCTCGGAAGAGGGCGCCGGGCCGCCGGGCGCCGCACAAAACCCGCTTTCTTTCCCCCCGCCCCCGCCCCGCCCTTCCTCGAGGCCGCCCCTGCCCCCAGGCTGGGAACGCGGGGGGCTCGGGAAGATCACGCGACCCGCTGCCTTCTCTGCATCGGTTCCCGGCGGCGGCAGCTGCGAGAGCAAGGGCGAGCGAAGTAGGACATCGTCCTGGGGATGAGAAGCCGAAGACTTGGAGTAGGGAGGGAGGGAGGGAGGGAAGGCAGAAGGGGCGGGCAGGGAGCGCTCGCGATCTACAGGATGATGTTGCAGCTGGAGGGATGGAAGTTAGACTGTCGGAGGGACTTCCCGTTTTTCAGAGGGAGAGGAGGAGGGACTCAGCCAGTAGCGAAAAGGATGAAGGGAGAACGGGAGGGAGGCTTTGCTCCTGGAGAGATATCACACGTATAAGTGGGGGAGGGAATCTCTTTTTTGGAGGCAGGATCAGGTGCAAGTGACCTTAACCAGCTCCCTGGAGGAAGCTCTGATTGGGTTTTGTCTTCCGTGATGCTCCCACTCCCTGCACAGAGGAGGAGCTGACTTTGCAGCTGGAGGGATGGAGGTTAGGCAGCAGATTCTTGGGTTAAGGAAAGCAAGTCAGGACCTCTCTAGACATGGAGGAGGGGACGTGGCACTGTGAGCGGACATTACTGGTCATGCAAACCAATGTGCAAAATGCAGGCGTTGCTGGGAGCCCAGTGGGCCCACAGGCCAGAGCTGTCGCTGATGAATGCACAGCCTGGTGCCAGGGGGTGGGCCTTGAAAGCTGCCCAGTGGCTGGGGACTCCTCAGCGCCCAGAATACCAATGACACCCCCTCCACAGCTCCAGAACCTCTGCTTTCCTCTTCTTTCCCAGGCTCTCTCTCCTCTTCCCTCCTCCTCCCTGGGATTCCAGGCGAAGTCCATGGTACAGACTGTGAGCAGGATAGCCAGACACCTGGATTCTCTCCCCTGGATACCAGGGATGGCATCGAGGATAGATTGTCAGGGGCTTTGATCCCCACAAACTCCAGAAGCACCTCCAAAATATCCCAAGGAAAGTGGGTTGCAAATGCAACCTCAAGGCAGGTCCCTTGCCCATCCAAGTCCCTTCTGGATGGAATTCTGGACTGCACTCTATTGGATGCCCCAACTGCCCCTCATCACTGCCTGGCTGCCATTCCCTATGCTGTGGACTTGGCTCCAAGTTTTGAGAAATTCACAAAACAAGCAAACAAAAAACCCCTAAACAGAAAACCCTCCTCTCCAAATCCTTGAGGACCTAAAAGGTATTATTCTAGCCCTTCCCCAGAGACCCATCTACTGTAGAGACAGGGCAAGAAAACCAGGCAGTAGCGGATTGTAAGGTCCCTCAGTAAGAGACATGCCCCAGGCAGGGATGCAGAACTGATGGGGACAGAGTAAGGTGCCTGGGGAATCTGGGGAGAAAGAAACCTCAGTTAATCCATTTCGTTAAACAAACACTAACTGAATGTCCACTATGGACCAGGCACTGTTTTAGGTCTTGGGAATGCTGTCCCATGTTTTCTAGTGGAGAGGAGGGGATCTGGGAAGGCCTCTGGGGACAGATCTGGGCAGCACCTAGGTAGTCCTGGGACCTCGCTTTGCTCTCCTCAGACCTTGCGTCCCGAGTTGAGAGACAGTCTCCGCACTGGTGCCTGCATCCAGCCTAACCCCCCTCAGGCTCATCTCCACGTGGGGCTTGATGGAGCTTGAGCACAGCCAGGCAGAGCCAGGCAACTGAGTGGCTGAAATTCAATCCCGGTGGTGGCGCACCACAATTCTTGCCTCGGGGAAACCTGGCTGTGACCAGAGAAGACAGAGAAAGTGACCTTCCTCGCCACCTCCCCTTGTGACTAGAAATGTGCACACACATTTTTGGTGCCCTGGAGGAGTCCAACCTCCAGCAGCACCTGGGTCTGGACAAAGGGCTGGAACCAGACAATCCGTTCCAAGAGGCAGACCCCTGGTGGGAAACCAGACCTGGTGAGAAAACAGTCGGCCACTGCTGTAAAGATCTTGGTGAGAGCGGCACTCTGGAGTCATGGGCACTGAGGTCAAACTCCTGTATCACCATTTGCAGTGACGAAACCTTGGAAAGGTCTTTGTTTCTTTGGAACATTTCTTCTTGTGTACAACAGGCTGAATAGTATCTACTGCACTGGGTAATATCTACTACACTGGGGATGGGTAAGGGAGGCACCTGACCCATAGCTTAGGCTCAGCAAAATCTAATTGTTTTTTTCTTTTTTAATTGAAGTAGAGTCATTTACAATATTGTGTTAGTTTCAGGTGTACAGCAACAAAATCTAAAATCTAATTATTTTCCTTTACTAGTCAAACACACAAACTGTAATCTGCACCAGATCTCCTGGCCAGGAGGTCAGAGGGCCACTCCCTTGTGAATGGGGTAGAAGGATGATTATTTAAGGAGTCCTTTCCCAGGGGAGGAAATGTGCACACTTCCAAGACTTTCCATTATTTCCAGATGTGAAAATTGATACCAAAGTCTAACCTTGCCCTTGATCTGGCAATTTTTGATCAGGGACTTTCTTTACTTGCATCTTGACCCATGGCCATGGGACAACCGCCACCCACCCCCCTTCCACTGCCCATTTCTATCCTCTTTCTGAGAAGAGATGAGAACCAGGACTTTCCCTTCTAGGACTCAGAAAGGGATCCCCAGGAACTGGCTGGAAGCAAACAGGATTAATGGAAGCAGAAGGACTGAAAGTCAGTTTTCAGGTAGAACTTTCTGCCCCAGTAACAGGAGGAGAATGTCTCAGGTAACCTTAGTATCTTCTGGACGAGGAAACAGACCGGAGTGGTAAAGTAACTGTCTAGGGTCACAGGGCATGTACCTGAAATGACCCAAATCAAGTCTCCAGACTCCCAGGCCCGGGTTCTTGCAGGGACTGCAGCTGGCTCTCTCAGGGGAGAAAAAAAGGGGAAGGCAGAGAGAAGAGAGAAGTAAGTGGGGGGCAGCTCTCCTCCCTCTCCCACGGGCAATCCAGCTGGCTGTCTCCCAGCCTCCTGGACCCTGGAGAGTTTTCCAGTCTCTCTGGATGAGGACAATCAATCTCCAGACCACTGTCCCCACCCCCACCCTGCCAATATCCTCCATCCAGGACAAAGCTGAGGCCATGACCCAAGTTCAGGAAACAGAATCTCCCCTCTCCTCTCCAAGTTCTAGCGTCTCAACTCCCCCCATCTCCTGTTGGCCCCGGGCTGTCCTCACTGGACTGCCGTTCACAGTCACAGTGGCTTCTGAGAGAGCTTGTCCTTCCAGCTTCTTGAACACCTGCCCCACTGTCCCAGACTCGGGGGTGGGGGGCTCAAGCAGCTTGGTGCCTCCCTGAGGCCCTGCACATCACTCAGGCACCAGGATCCTGTGCCCAAGGGAACATGGGAGTGGGGCTGAGGCGGGGGACAGACACGGCGCTGAAGGCTGGCACAGCTGTGTTTGGAGAATAGGGGCTTTGATAGCTTCTGAAAAGGGCCAGGAAGCATGGGACCCCAGCCCTAGCGAGGGAGGGCACAGGAATGGGCTCCTGAGGGCTCCTTCAGCTGACTGTCGGTGGGAGGGGAAGTAGGGTGCTGAGGAGACAGTGCAGGGACCTGCAAGCTGACCAGTGCTGTGGGAGAGACCCTGCTACGTGAGCAGGAGCCGACTGTCCCCCCTGAGCTGACAGACCCTTGCTTTGAGGGCTGCAAACTCGTGTTCAGAGGAGACCACAGCTGAAGGAACTGAAGAACTTCCAAACCTAATTCTTGAGAAAAAAGTCCATGCCATCTGCAGGCCCCCTGCTGCCCCTCTCCCACCCCCTGATGGGGAAAGACGCTCACTTTTTCTATTCTGGGGCAGGTAGGTAATCTCTGAGTCTCAGTTTCTTCACTTTTAAAATGGTAATAACACTTTACTTTATGGTTTTGATGTTGGAACCATATAAATGCCTTACATAAGTAGAACAAAAAATTAAACTGGAAGGAATTAATTTTAAATTAACTTAAATGGGGGGAAAATGATGCAATCCCTAAAATTTTAAAACAAAATGAAGCAAATGCATCTAATTATATATGAAGTTGGAGGTAAAACCACATAGAAGAATTTTCTTTCAAGTGATTATAACATTCAGCATTTTCTATAGATCCCCAGGAACAAAAAGAACCATGGAGATATCTTACTGTTGGCATTATTATTTTGAAAAGTGCTATTTATGGTAATAAAGCAAGCAAGTAATTATGGCAGTGGTGTTCAGAAATAAGATTTTCAGTGTAAGAAAAGGAAAATTAAGCAAAAACTGCTCATCTTAAAACTGAATTGGAAATAACAGCATGAACTTATGATTTACATATCTATCTTCTGAGAGAAGCCTCCTGAAAAGGCTTAGAAGCAATGACAAATCAATAACAGTGAATACCTCTTGTGTCCAGACTGTGGTCTCTAAATAGTACTTTTCACTAAAAGGAACTCTTTGGAGAAATTCCAGGTCTGGGGCAGGAGAGTTTGTTATACTTGAGAATAAGGAAGTTGTAAGACTCAGGTCAAGTTCATGTGAAAAGGACCCAGTAGCCAACTTGAGAAGATTCCCACTGACCAAAGATGAAACAACATGGGCGTTAAGCTGAAATGACTGGAAGAGATTGAGACACAGAAATGGATACAAAGTCTATGAGTTTATAATGTTGCTACAAAATAGGATCACTGGGCACCTCTGGATAGTGATAAGGCATCAGCTCAATCTTGAAAATGAACAGGGTACAGCAGATCCTGTTGGTGGCCCCATCCATGTGCCCTTAGCAATGACCTTGATAGGCCACAGGCTGCTGACTGCCTAAGGATTAGTTTCTGATGCGCAGGTAGTCCTGGCTAAGTGCATCCCAAGTCAGAATGGCCCTGGAAACGACCCTCCATCAGCGACAAAGGCTGAGCTGATGGACTAAACCCAGTCCCTTGCCTCTCAAGAAGGAACCCTGTGAGGCAAGTTCCTCCCAGAGCCCCCAGCAGCTTTGAGCTTCAGCTGCCCTCAGTCATCACCTGTCCAATTTTATTTACTTAATTATTAATTGGATTCCTCCCCTTCCTATTAAGGTTTCCCTTTCCTATTAAGGTCTGGGAATTTTCAGACCCTGGAGTCCTGAGCACACATGGGTGGGCACAGCTCCAACCCAGTGGTGTATTTGTGACTGGGTGTGAGTACCTACAGAGTCATCAGAAAGCTGTGTGAGCAGGAGGCCCGGCTCCCACATAACCTATCTCTGCTGCACCCCTGCCCCTCTCTCAGCCCACCCTAGAACCTTGCGTGGTTTGTCTGTGATTAGAATTCAGAGGGGGAGAAAACCTGCGCCTGGTCCATGGCTGGGTCACTGTGACATACTGATGGGAGCTAAACACGGGCTGTCACCACACTGCAGCCCCACCCACGGGTGGCCCCGAAAGACAGTGGTGAGGGAATATCCTCCCGGGGGGTTGTTTCAAGCAGTACCCTGGTCATCCACTTTGCAGGGAGAGAGGTGACTTGAAGGAAGTATGTACATGGACTCTCAAGCATGGCAAATGGCTTGTTGGTTGATGAGGCCAGGAGAGGGCAAGACTGGAAGGTTGGAGGTAAGGAAGTCTAGGCGAGAGCCGGCATGGATGGACCTACAGGAGTGGGCATTGTGCCTGATGGCAGTTCCATTCAAGGGCATTCACTGCAGAGGAGACACTGAAGAGCTAGGGGGACAGAAAGACTCCAACAGACAACAGCCAGCCTTTGTCCTCCACCATGCCGGGGCTTGCACAGTGGGCCCGTGAATGGAGTAACTGTGGTAGTGAATATGGAGACTAGATAAGGGCTCACCAGCATGGGCTCCCTGTCACCAAGGCTCATCTATGCTGGATGTTCAGCCTGTCAGCAGCAGAGACAGATGTTAGCTCAACATGGTACCATCCCTCAAGGACACCAACCAGCCACTGGGGAGCATATTGATTGCAACATACCTCTTTCAGTCTGGAAGTGGGGAGCAGTAACTCCTTACTGGGATTACTGTATATTCTGGATATGGATTTGTTTTCCCTGCCCAAGTACCTTGGCCATCACCAACATCTATATCCAAGGACATAAAGGAAAGGGTTTATCCATATGAGATGCCATGTGGTATCACCTCTAACCAAGCGGATCTACTTACAGTGAAGTAAATGTGCCAGTTGGCACAGGACACAGGGTCCACTGACCCTACAATATACAATGTCTCTTTGAAACTGCCAACCTAATAGTACATTAGTGTGGCCTCTTTACAGCGTATCTAAATACCAGCTTGCGGAAAATGTCCTCTGGCATTGGGGTACTGGCTTTACAACGAAGTATATGTATTTTGAACCAGTAGCCATTGCATGGTGCTGTGTCCCAGTTAGCTAGAAATCACGGGTACAGGAGCCAGGATATGGAGGAAGCAATACCCCCTCACCAGTGACCCACTTAGGGAATTTGTACCTCCTGTCCCTATAAATTTAAGCTCTGCAGGATTAGCAGTCCTAGTTCCTAGGGCAAGAGATGCAACTACCAGGTTTCACAGGAAGGGTATCACTAAACCTAAGGCTGAAGCAGCTTCCGGGTCAGGTTGGGCACCTCACGTCAACTGACCAGTAAGGAAAGAAAGAATTCTATTGGCAAAGATGCTTGATCTTGATTATCCCATGTCCATTGGTAATCGTGAATAGGCAGTTCCAGCAATGTTGGCCTGTTAAGGGCACGATAATGAAAGACTGAGGCCTTCAGGGATGAAGGTCAGGGTGTTTCCTTTCAAGGACTGGTCCATTTCATAGACCAACAGAATGAATGGTAGAGGAGGGAGATGCTGAATATTGATTACAGCCTTGGAACCAACTGCAGAAGCTGTTTGTCCCACTAACCCTCCTATTATAAGGCTTTCTTTTTAAAAAATTGTATGACCACACCACTGGGCTTGTAGGATTTTAGGTTCCCTCCCAGGGATTGAACCCAGGCCCTAACAATGAAAGCACTGAGTCCTAACCAGGTCTAGACTGCCGGAAGAATTCCCAATACTCTCTTTTTAAACAGTTAGAAATTGTGACCAGCTACCACCTTGAAGAATCAGTGAAGGAACAAAGTGATCTTGTTATGGAGACATAAATGGGTCTGAGCAGTGCAAAGGGTGGAGCGGGGCTGTGGACCATACCCTTTGCATTCACTCCTGAAGTGGAGAGCTTCTGGGAGAGCATCTGTGACTCTACCTGGGAGTGTTTTCTTCTGGCTGTGGGAGCCTGTCCGTGCTCAGGGCTAGCCAGGAATGCTGAAGGGTTAAGGCTCCCAGAAGCAGCCCTCAACTTTCAGACAGGAAGCTGACCAGTAATACCATAAGTCCTCTACATACAAGTGAGTTCCATTCGGAGAGCACTCCATAAGTCCAATTTGTTCATAAGTCCAACAAAGTCAGCCTAGGTACCCAACTAACACAATCGGCTATATAGTACTGTAATAGGTTTACAATACTTTACACACTAATTATATGTACATAGAAAACAAACACAAAAAATAAAGGTAACATTTTTAACTTTATAGGACAGCACCTGTCCTATAAAGTACAATACAGTAGTACAATACAACAGCTGGCATACAGGGGCTGGCACCAAGTGAACAGGCAAGAGGAGTTATTGACTGGAGGAGGGAGAGGAGGTGGGAGATGGTAAAGCTGAAAGATTGTCACAATAGGAGACAGAGGGCAAGCCACAATTTCACTCTTACCGGACGTTGATGGCACCAGTTCTGGTTCCTCCATGGTGTCAATTCTATCTACTCTCTTGAAACAACCATCCAGTGATGAATGTTTGCATTTTTGAAAGCTTACAACTTGAAGGTTCATATCTGGGGACTTACTGTACTTTAGTTTCTTTGCCCCTCAGGTGGTATTTCCTGAGACAGGTTCTACATCGCCTTCCAGAATTCCCAAGCAGGATTCAGCCCCAGTTGCTCCACTGGCTCTATCACAATTTTTCATCAGCTTTCTCCCTTTTCCTGTCTCCCTTTTTCAGTCTTCTACCAGTGCCCCTTGGTATGACCTCCCAGATAAAGATAAACTCCTTGCACTCAAAGTCTTGACTCACACCTACTTTTAGGGAACCTTGTTGTCTTAGTCAGTTCAGGCTGCTAAAACAAATTACCATAGCTGGGGTGACTTAAATGTCTCACAGTCCTGGAGGCCAGCATATCTGGTGTCTGGTGAGGGCCTACTTCCTGGTTTGCAGATAACTGTCTTCTCATTGTATTCTCACACGGTAGAAAGCAGAGAGAGGAGAAGGCAATGGCACCCCACTCCAGTACTCTTGCCTGGAAAATCCCATGGACGGAGGAGCCTGGTGGGCTGCGGTCCATGGGGTCGCTAAGAGTCAGACACGACTGAGGGACTTCACTTTCACTTTTCACTTTCAAAGCATTGGAGAAGGCAATGGCACCCCACTCCAGTGTTCTTGCCTGGAGAATCCCAGGGACGGAGGAGCCTGGTGGGCTGCCGTCTGTGGGGTCGCACAGAGTTGGACACGACTGGAGCGACTTGGCGGCAGCAGCAGCAGCAGCAGCAGAGAGAGGAAACAAGCTCCCCCAAGTCTCTTCTTATACGCACTAATCTCATCATGAGGGCTCCATCCCCATGACCTCATTATCTCCCAAAGGCCCCATCTCCAAATACCAGCACATTTAGGATTAGGATTTTAACATAGGAAGTTTTAGAGGCACGGAGACACAAACATTCACTCCATAACACCTATCTAAGACAAATGGAAGAGAATCAAACATTTCAAACTTTTTGTTTATTTGGCTGTGCTGGGCCTTTGTTGCAGTGTGCAGGCTCAGCAGTTGAGGCACAGAGTGTGGTGTGAGGGTTTCAGTTGTTCCCACGGCATGTGGGATCTTAGTTCCCTGACCAGGGATTGAACCCACATCCTCTGCATTGGAAGGCAGATTCTTAACCACTGGACTGCCAGGGAAGTCCTGAGAATCAAACATTAATCCTACCCTCCTGAATGGCTTATCTGTCAGGTTAACAGAATAGTCGATAAGGGACATTTTTCTTTATAGACAATTCACAGCTAATAAGTGAAGGAGGAATGGCAAAATTAGAACATCTCCATTTCGCACTCCTAATAAAATAATGGATCTAGAAAGTGATCATCAGTAGCCATTAGATAAGAAATTGAGGAGGGTAATGGGTCAAATGATGGCTACAAAAAGATATGCCCACATCTTAATCCCTGAAAACTGCAAGGGTTAACTTGTTTGGAAAAGGGCCTTTGTGGGTGTAACTCATTACATGAATTCACTCCTGAAATTCAGTTAATGTTTTTGAGAAGGGATCATCCTGAATTAGCCAGGTAAGGCAAATGCAATGACAAGTGTCCTAATGAGAGACAGGAGAGGAGAAGACACGAGCACTTGAAAAGGAGGAGGCAGAGAGTTCAGTGAAAGTGAAAGTCATGTCCGATTCTTTCCAGCCCCATGGGCTATACAGTTCACGGAATTCTCCAGGCCGGAATATTGGAGTGGCCATGCCTTCCTCCAGGGAATCTTCTCAACCCAGGGATTGAACCCAGGTCTCCCACATTGCAGGCAGATTCTCTACCAGCTGAGCCACCAGGGAAGCCCAGAGATTTCAGTGATGCAGCCAAAAGAGCCCAGGAATGCCACCCGCCCCCAGAAGAAAAAAGAGACAAGAAAGAATTCTCAGAGCCTCCAGAGGGAGTGAGACACTGCCAACACCTTTAGTTTGGACGTCTGGCCTCCAGACTGCTGTTAAGATCACAGTTTCTGTTGTCTTAAGCCACCAAGTTTGTGGCAGTTTGTTACAGCAGGCCATAGGAAACTAATACAGTGAAGAACTTTTTAATGAATGGGTCAGACTCCCATTGCCTGAATTTACTGATCAATCTTAGCATCACTATTCGGGTCCAATAACCAGATACCATGTGCCTCCTGATGTGATGCAGGAGGGAGTACACAGTTATTCTTCAGTTGCTACGGCGTGTGTGACTCTTTGCGACACCATGGACTGCAGCATGCCAGTTATCCCTTATGAAATATTCCTGGGGAAAAGAGTGAATAGAAGCTTAATCATACTTCCAAATATGATTACACGGGGTGGAGGAATATATTTAATGACACTTCAAGGGTACACTCAGCCAGATCCAGAATGTGGGAAACTTGACAGGAGAGTGACCTAGTTTCATAAACAAGCAAACAAGATGGCACAGAAAAAAATGTAAGAGGAAGAAGTGTTATGGTTTAAAAGATACTTAACCAAAAAAAAAAGCAATATATAGACCTTAGATGGATCCTGGTTTGAGCAAATAAATTTATATTTTTTAGACATTCAGGAAAAGTTATTATGAATTAAATATTAGAGAACATTAATTAATTTTATTGAGTAATATAGAATTATGATTTTTAAGTCATTATATATTGGAAATACAAACTGAGTATTTACAGGTGAAATGATATGCTGTTTAATTTGTGCTTTAAAATACTCCAGCAAAAAGCAAACACAAATGAGAAGACTCAAGAGATAAGAATTTTTAAATCAAGCTGGAAGATGGAGTCATTTGTTATTCTAGTCTCTCTATTTTGTGTATGTTCTAAATTTTCTATAACAAAAAGATAATAGTAATAGCAATACAAAGAGTAGTTGTAAGAATTCATGGTTATATATTTTAATGGGCAAAGAAACAAAGCTTTGCAGCACATGAAAAGCTTCTCCCATGATCATTTCTCATATACTGAAGAAAATCTATCTTCTTACAGTCTGAGCTGCCAGGCCTCAGATTCTGATTTTCTGAGACTCTGACTACATAGTAGGCCAGAACGTAGAAACCCAGAAGAGTAAGGGAGTCGGTGACTACCAGTCTGTCCCAGAATTTAGACGGCTCTCCTTGCCGCTGCTGGTAGATATGGGTGCTGTTTCTATTCACCAGGTTATTTCCAATTCTTTTAGGCCCCCTTGTGGTGGAGCGGGGCCCTGTGATTAGTTCTGGAGAATGAGTTGTAGACAAGACTGGCATCCCTGGGACCTGTAGCTTTTAATTGCTCGTATAAGACCCTCTAGAGCTCTGTTATTTTTTCCTTCTGGTATGGTGATTGATGGCATGTGACATGGTGGCTGCTCTATCAATCCGGATAGACACCCGAATGACTAAAATGAGAAGAGTCCACTTGTTGACCATACCGAACATGTGGCCCAATTAAGAAATAAGTCTTTATGTGTTTTAAACCACTGAGATTTGGGGGTTGTTTATTATCAAAGCATAATTTAGCTCATCCTGACTAATCACTGCTGTATAGCAACAAATTCTACAGGCTACCTGGTAAGAACTTGAATAATAATTATTATTATTCTGTTACCATCATTATTACTCATTAATTATTAAAGGTACCACTTACTGAGTGCCTCTTATGTGTATCAGGCATGTACTACCCAGTCCATGCATTGTCTCAATTACTGCTCACAACAAATTCGAGGCCGTTACTATTATCCCACGACCAAGATGAGAAAATCAAAGCTTAGGAACTGTCACAAATATTTCATTTGCTATATGACAGTTATTGAAGATGATATTCATCCAATCATTCTTTGTCCCTCATATAAAGTTCCATGGGATCGATTCTCTTTATCAATGATTGCAAGAATTCTCTTGGAAAGCCATTTTACAACATGGATCAAGCATCATTGAAATTTCATACTCAAAAAAAAAAGCTCTGCTCTTTGCTCCAGTCATGATTCTTCTCTAGCCGGGGCTTTTTGTGGTATAGTCAGATTGCTTGAACTGGGAATTTCCTAGGAGTCCGGTAGTTATAGGGCTTCCCACTGTTCTTTGCCTGGATGGTGGGGGAACTGTGGCACGGCCCAAAAAGAAAATATTGCTTAAACAGAAATAAGTAAATAAAATATAGAATATACATTAAGGAAAATGAATTAATGACATCGGAGTTTGTCTCTTGGGTTACAGGTATGTTTCTTTTCGCCTGATGTTAAGAGTGTTCCCGGCTCAGTTACCCCTTTTACCCTGGCGGCCGTGGCAGCGGTGAACGCTAAACCAAATGCGCGATCCCCCTAAGTATTAGCCCTCTGAGGACCTTATCGCATCAGCTTGTCACCTCCTCCTTCCAAGCTTATTCTGTCAGTTGTAACAACGGAGTGACTGTCCTGTCTTTAATAGTAGTCATGCAAACTCTTCTGGGAGACCGGCAGGATACAAACACATTTTGGAATACATTTAGGTCCACCTTGGGTCTGATCTGTGGTGCCCGGGGGCTAGGCCTGGGGGTTTGGAGCGCGCCCAGCCAGTAACCTTAGGTCGGGGTGTGGCGCCCCCGCGTGGTGCCTGGCACAACATCACTCTGAATCCGCTACCCAAGGCCAGGCCGCCCACGGTGCGTCCAACTCTCCTAAGGCCGTTTGGTGCCCTCTCCTCCTTCCAGCAGTAGGTGGCTCCATGGTAAAGAATCTGCCTGCAGTGCAGAACAAGCAGGAGACACGGGTTCCATCCCTGGGTCGGGAAGATCCTCTGGAGGAGGAAATGGCAGCCCACTCCTGTATTCTTGCCTGGAAAATCCCGTGGACAGAGGAGACTGGCAAGCCGCAGATCATGGGGTGGCAAAGAGTCGGAAGCGACTGAAGCGAATGAGCACAGCACAGCACCTCGAAATCCCTACTCTCTTGCAGGCTCATCCCTGTATTCCGAGGCGTTGGCTCAGCACGCGTCCCCGCGCCCCCAGCCCCACGCCCCGCTGACAGCTTCACCCAACACAAAAAGTCCTCAGGTTATTTTATTGCCGGATAGAAGTCAGTTAATGCCCCTAGCCGTGGCTGCTTCGTCTGCTGGGGGCCGGGGGGCGCGAGCCGCCTCGGGTCAGCGGTTCGTCGCTGCCCACTCCCACCCGGGGCGCCACCACGTCCCCGCCCCGACGCCCGGCCAGCCGGGATCCTCGGCCCGCAGCCTTCGGTCGAGAAGGCGGGTCAGGAGGAGCGGCTCCTCGCCCGATGGAAGGGGAGGCTCTCGGGAAAGCGGCGAGAGACGCCAGCCACGACTCCCAGGCTTTGCGCGCGCCCTGGACGGGGTGCGGGGGCCCCTATTCGGAGTAGCAGTAGGTCCCATAGGCCGCCTGCTGGGGTCTGGGGAAGCCGAAGCTGCGCACTCCGGGATCCGGGAGGCCCCCGCAGCGCGGCCGAGGCGTCGTGATGGGGAAGCGCACGCTGCCGTCCGCCAGCCAGCCGCCGTCACATTGGTCCAGCCCGGAGAACTTCCAGGCGGCATAGAGGTGCCCGACCTTGGCCACCATGGCCCCGCGCCGCCGGCAGGCCGCGTGGGCCTCAGACAGCGTCAGCCGCCCGGGCACGAAGAACACGCGACCTGGGAACCGGAGCAGGACCTGGGACCGGGAGCAGGGCGGGCCGGGGTGTGGCGGCGTTCAGACTCCCGGGGGCAGAGTCGGGGTGGGCGAGAGGGGCAGGCGTGGACCGGTGGGTCCGAGCTTGGGTAGGAGGAGCGGGAGTACAGAGACTGGGGGCGCAGGGGAGGCTGTAAAAGACAGGCGGGAGGCTGGGTGGGCAGGGTGACGGAGGGGCGAGGCCTTGACGGGCCCTCGGAGTCGGCCTGTAAGCTCAGGCCTCCGGCCTTCCACCTTCCCCGCCGCCTCCTTGAGGCCCGAGTCCGGGCCCCGCTCGCCCCGCGCCCTTACCCGACACCGCGGACGTGAAGCAGAAGGCGTCGTAGCGGTCGCGCTTCCGGTCGCGGGGCCCGTAGCTGCGGATCCCGGGCCGGCCTGGGCCACCGCAGGGCGCGCGCGCCGTGAGGACAGGGTAGCGCACGGAGCCCTCGAGCAGCCAGCCCGCGTTGCACCAGTCCAGACCCTCGGTCCACGCTGGCGGGAGATGGCGAGGGGCGGAAGGAGGGTGGCGGGATTAAACGCGTCCCAGGCGGGAGCCAAACCCGGAGTTCGCCTCCACTAGGGTCCAGACGACAGCCCGGAGGGAGCCTCGGCGGTACCCGGGCTCGGCCACTCACCCTGGTACAGCTGGGCGTAGGTGGCCAGACGTCCGTCCTGCTCCTCGCACGCCTGCTTCGCCTCGTAGTAATTGAACTGATACCGGCCCCGGCTGGGCTGGTACGGAAACACCACACCTGGGAGTGGGGGGCAGACAGACTGGAGAGGGCCGGCAGAAGGAGATGGGGAAGGAAGGGCGGTGCAACCTAGGAGAAAGGGCCGGGGGCTCAGGGAGCAGGGAGGGGGAGAGGTTGGAGAGGAGTCCCGGGAGACCTGAGACGAGAAGGCAGAACCACCGCCAGAGAGGAAAGCGGCAGCAACCGAAGGGCCTCACCCTCCAGGCGCAGGGTCAGCGCCACGCTCTCGTCCTCGATGCCGTTGATGAGCTCACAGCGGTACCGGCCCTCGTCTTCCAGGCGCACGCCCGCGATGACCAGGGAGGCGTCCAGCCGATGCCCTCTTCGCATCCTGGCACGCCCCCCCAGGGGCCCGTAGCCCCGGGCGTGCAGTCCGTTGGTGATGAGGATGGGGGTTTCCCGGAGTTCCCCGGGCTCCACTTTGCTCCAGCGCACCTTGTAGCTGGGAGGCGGGGCGCCCAGGACGCAGGGCAGCGTGGTCGTGGCCCCACGACGAGAGTGAATGACCTCGTGGATGGGGGGCAGGAGGTAGTGGGGGCCAGGGTGGGGTGCTGAGCAGAGGGGGCCACAGTGGCAGGAACCCCCGGACCCCCACTGCCCCAAGTGCCTATCCAAAGCCAGCGTTCCCCAGACTCCCCCAGACCTATCTCTATTGCTCACTCAGAAATGACTCTCAGTCTCTGAGGACCTCCAACAACCCTTCCCCCTTTCCCCACCACTGTTCTCCAGATTCTGGGCCGAATTAAGGTCTTACCTTGGTCCCCCAGGGCTCTGTGGAAGGTGGTGAAGGCCCAAGGGAGAAGGAGGTGGCAGAGAGTGGGGAGACTGATCCTGCCTTGCATCATGGGAGTCAGCCCAGCACCGTCTGTGGTGTACAAGGTTGGGCATTCCTTAGCACTAAGGGAATGGGGTGGGGAGATGGTGAACTCCCATGGGGATTCCTCAGAGGGGACAGTTCAGCTGGAAGCCAGGGCAGAGGATAAAGGGGCTAAAATTGTTAGCAAATGAAGGTGATGGGGAAGGGGCAGTAACAAACTCTGCTCCCCCCTCCCCCGCAGGCCTCCTGGGCCCGTCCTTTTTCCTCTCTTGTCCCTTCAGTCAGCAGGTCCTGACTGAGCCTCTGCCTATCCATTTTCAGTACAAGTGCCACTTCCCAAGTCTTCCCTTCTGGATTGCCATCTCTGGTCTCTATCTTCACCCATCACCCATTCGCCATCTGAAGCCAGAGTAAATACGATCTTGTCCCTCTCCTGCTTAAAGCAGTGACTCCTCGTTGCCATGAGGAACAAAGCCAGTGTCCTAGCCCAACTTCCAAGGCTCTCTGTGATCCAGCCTCTCAGGGCACCTCCAACATTGGCCCTACCCCACTGCTCACCACCTGTGCCCTCGGCACTATGCTCCAGACACAGTCTGAGTTCACCCTCACCTTCTTAGAGGCAATCAGTTTGGGCCTCACCTCCTCTGGGAAACCTTTCCTCTCACCCCTGCTTCATCACACTGCAGCGCACTGTGATCTACCGCTCTGGACTCGGAACTTTTTCCCTTAGAAGTATTTCTATTAGCAGCTAAATTAGCAGTGTGAACTTGAAAGTTAAATACATATGCATATGTAGACTACATCGGTGAACTTTCCAGGAATTATAAAGTTATATAGTATAAAATTATAAGGCTACTAAAAATCATTTTGAACACAGCTGTCTATTTCAGAAGTTGATTTCCCCCCTTCTTTATCTCATCTATTCTTGATCACCTTGGCAATTTTTTTTAAATAATTTGGCTAAAGACCCTTTAACCAAGTTTATCCCTTTTTAAGATCTGATTCCTCTACTTCATAATCACATGACTTTGAACAAGTGGCTTAACCTCTCTCTGCTTCAATTTCCTCATCAGTAAAATGTGGGGCATAGTAGCACACCTACCTCACTGAGTAGTTGTGGAGTTTTACAAAGTAACATATGTAAAATGCTGAAATAGGTTCTGATATCTGTGGATGATAAGTGCTTTGTATATGCTAGCTGTTACCTGCAACTGCCGGCGTAGTTTCTGGCACACAGTCGGTGCTAAATAAATATGTGTGTTAATGAATGAGCTCACGTGAAGGACTTTTGGGAAGAAGAGCAGGGACATGGCAAGAGGAAGGAAACTTTGAGGAGGACTCGGAAGGCTAAGGAGCCAAGCTCCGTCTTCCTGCAGATGAAGGTCAGAGCCGAGAATGCAGCAGGAGACAGAGGTTAGGAGCAGAAAGGACTTCCCAGTGGTTAAGAAGAAAAGCATCTGCGACAGGGAAGTCAGGGAGAGAACATGTCTCCTGTTCAGGACAACCTGGTAAGCACCTGGTTGGGACAGTGGGAACTGGTAAGAGACAGTGGGAACTGAGATCGGTTGAGGGATCCATAGTGACCACAGCCAGCACCAACACAGTAAAGTTAAATGTGCCTGGAACTGCTCAAAGCACTTTTCAAGTACACTTTTATATTTATTCCCCTTAGCAATCCGATGAGTTAGGAATAGTTATGAATCCCAGTTATACATGCTCAAAGGAGCTCCCATGTCAGGATTCTTGAATGAGGTCATACAGCTGTTAAGGGGAGAGGTTTGCTGGGACATGAGGTTCAAGCTCTTAGTCACTGGCCTGTATCTCTGTATCTCAAAGCAGGCGCACATATTCCTTCTCCATGTCCCTTACAGAGAATGAGAGAGTGGCCAACAGCTCCAGTGCCTACTCCCTGTTTTGTTTTCACTTATAAAGCTTTATTTAAGAGAAATATTCAAAATTTTTATGGGATACTTTTAGATATAACACAAAGTCATTTCTCTGATAATTACTTTATGAACATTCTGATCAATAATATGCTGTAAGATACTTTGACACTGACCTGTTAGAAACGGGCCTCTTCACAGAGATGGCGGGTGCAGTGATGGGCAGCTTTTTGTCCTGCTGGAGAAAGAGTTTCCAGTTGAAGGAGTTGCCTGGGCCCCGGGAGGTCCAAGCACTTAAGAGCCCCAGGACTTGGGCCCCTGATCAGTGTGGTCTCTCCTTTTGCACCTTTGAGGAAATGCTTCTGCCCTGAGTTCAAAGAAGCCAAGGTACCAGAAACTCCCCCACTCATCATTCCACTAAACAATGTTAAGTGACTCGGGTCCAGCTTTGTGACTGGGCACTGTGTCTGCGGTACTCACTGGGTACTCAGTGTCCGGGCCGGGGTAAGACACAGCATGAAAAGGGAACCCATGATGAGGGATGGAGTGAAGGAGGCAACCCAGGAATAATTGCCTGAAATATTGCAGACAGTGGGGTGCCTCATTTTTTCTAGATGCTCTTGGACCAGAGAAGGGATGGGTTGATTGGTGGGTATAAGGATGTTGGACTGCTGGGCAAGGGGATGAATCACAAATGAGGCTCCAAGATCTATGTGTCAAGTTCCAGCTGCCTCTGCTTTTCTGTATAATCCTCCCCTAAGCAGCACTCCTCTCCCTCTCCCCACAGAGTCCTCACCTCTGCCCTCCGGTGGTGCCTGGGTGCGCATTGCCTATGGGAAGAGGCTGTCAAGGTGGGAACCAGACTTCCAGGACCTACACTTGCTTCAAGAAACCTGACCCCTTCTGTCCCAGCCCCCTCTGTCTGTCATCTGTCTGTCCTTTCCTTCTCTGTCCCCTCCCCATCGGAAGCACAATTTCCCATTGTCTCCTTCTTTCCCCCTATTGTTGGACAACAGGGGCCCTTTCTTTATCCTCTGGGTAATGGCAACGAAATGTCAACAGCTGGGGATGTGGGATGCAGGACCGGCTGGCACACACCACCGGAAAAAGGGCCTGGGTAGGGGCGGGTTCAGAACAGGAACTGACATCCCCAAGGAGAAGAAAATGGGGAGAGGGAGAGAGAAAGTTGGTGAGAAGGTTGAAATGGGATCTGCCTTAATACTCAAGCTTCAAGTCTCAAAGGGATTTGGGGTAAGGCCAGGGAAGTGGCTGGGTGCCAAGGAAGGCAGAGTGACTAGTTAGCATTGCAATAGGAGAGGATGGAAATTAGAGAGTAAGGAGAACTCTTCTGTCTCTGGGAAGGACTCGGGAATTTCTGAGGCTGGAAGGTCTTTGGAAAGCTCTCAGAGAGGTCATTTCATTTGTTCCCTAGTTCCCCACCTCCTCCTTCAGCAGATAGATGAAGTTCTCAAGAGAAGGGAGATCCTTAACTTCCCTGAGTAGAGATTCACTTCTCTATATTCCCCTTATTGGGAAGTTCTTTCTGAAGTCTAAACTCCTACTAGAGCTTAAGCTCATTTTTAAAACCTATTGAGATAGAATTTACATACAACAAAGTGCAGATCATAAGTGTACAGCTCAATAATTTTGAAATGTGTACACACCCTGGAACTACCCAGGCCCAGGTCAAGATAGAGAATCTCTCCAACACCCAGAATAGCCCATTTCTATTTTGTATGCTATCGATGCAAAGGGAGTGCTCTCTCTGTAAATAGCCATTTTGAAAAGTTTCAAGCTTCAAATTGCCTCTTGGCCTTCTTTTTCCTCTGCCACCCAACATCAGTGGCTTCAAATGACTAATCCTACACTTTCAAAACTGGAGGGGACCTTGGCATCATTAGCATCCTTATTTACCAGGTGGAAGGGAAAGTGACTTGTCCAGGACCACACAATGCAGTTGTTGACTCAAGCCTAGAATGTTCTGCATCTCCAGCTGATTCCTCTTCCATTCCTTTCCTCAACCTTCGGAGTCAGCCCCCCAGCTACAAGTTCTCCCCTGGGGCCGTAGTTGACAGCCTGATGCCCACCAGGATGCTGCTCTTTAGGTACTGGATTGATTGTCTTATCTCATTCCTCCATCCCTTCCTAAACTCTTCTTCCCAGAGAAAGGGACAAATGAGAAGAGACAAAAAGCTGCCTGTCTCCTCTGCCAGGACACCCTGATCCAGTGCATCTGGTTGGCTTCCGCCCAACACAAACAGCCTCCCGCAGAGAGGGAGCATCGAAAGGCTCCACAGCCAGTGGTTGTGACCCTATTCTCCAGCTCACCTCTTTCTCCCATCACTTCTGGGTCGTGGTTTGGAAGTCTCTGGTGTATAAATTCATAAAAGGCTGATTCTGGCAAGGAGGGTGGGTAGATGCCAAAGAACCTTTTGAGTATGGAATGAGAAAGGAGCAGACCAGGAATAAATATACCCTGAATAACCAAACTGTGTTTAGTTTGCTCAAGGTCACGCTCATTCTCAGTTCTCCCGGAAAGACGCTGCGAGATAAGAATGGGGTAAGATTGCTCAGGCTTGAGATGGCATCTTTTCTACCATCTTCTGAGGACAGGCCTTTGCCATCCTCACTGCCTACCAACCAGGATGAAGTGGAATCATCTAGGATGACCCTGGAGTTCCGACACCTCTTTCCCTGACACCCCAGGCTCAGCTTCCACCTTCCAGGTTCGTTCAGCTGAACAATTTGCTGGATCTTTGGTGATGGCAAGCGGAGGCCCAGTTTGCTACAGGATTGTTGCATGGAGGACTGGAGGAGTCGGCAAAATGGTACTTTAGGGGGGATAGCAGAGAGGGACCAGGTGTGCCTGGTGGAGCTTCCCTCTCCTTCCAATAGAATTTACATTCACACCCAGCCGCTTCCCCACCTCCCTGTCTCCCCCGCAGCACTGTCTTCAGCAGACTTTGCAGGGCGGTCTCGTGCTCCTTCTCTGATGGCTCTCACCCTGTCCTCCTGCCTGGGAGCCCCCGGGCCTCCCTTTTGTTATAACCCAGGCTCAAGCCTTTTGTGGGGCTGGATCCTGGCTGCACTGCAGGACGTTGTCAGAAGGTGAACCTGGGGGACTCAGCCTTTTGGAAAGACATGTTTTCCTCTCAGGACACCTCAGCGTACTCTGAACAGTGTTTGTACTGTGTTAGAGTTAAGAGAGGGAAGGAAGGGGAAGATGTGGTCCCTGACCTTGCGGGGGGCCTGCCAATCTGAAGGGGGCATGAGGCCACGTGGCCTAATGGGAAAAACTCTGGACCATGAATCAGGAATCCTTTTCCAGATGCTAACTTCATATGAGGTTCTGCCAACCTCTTGGAGCTTCAGTCTCTGTAACTGTCAAATTGGCATCACACCTGCCTAAAGGGGCTGGCTGGTGTGAGGGTGATGGCATAGCCTTCTACCAAGTGAAAGGCAGGCTATGAATGGTGTTCACTGTTACAACAGTTGGTTCAAGTTAGAAAAGGGTTAGAAAAGGGGAGAACAAGATGGGAAAGGGCTGAGACCCATTAGACCCACTCATCCTTGCACTAGCCACACCCTCCAAGAACAGGGGGCCCCTTGTGGGGCTAGGGTCTGTTTTAACAGTGAGGGTGTCCCTCTCTATATTGCTATCTTACTCGATTTCCACCTCTGTGGAGAATAGGAAGCGACCACCACCATACCTCAGATGCCACGTGGAGCCCTAATTGAGCCTCATCTCGGGCTGCCCAGCCCTGTTCCCAGTTTGTCACTCCAGCCCCTTGATTTGGGGCTCTTGAGAATTGGACCCCACAAAGCCCACTTCAGTACCGATCAGAACCTAGAAATGAAAAGTGAAGAGGTCCAGAAGGAGCAGCTGGCTGACTCTAAAAGATCTTAGAAGACTGCGGTGGGGATGTCTTGTCCTCATCTCAACCTGGCAAATGCTCAGGTTTGTCAACCACCTCTGTCCTTAAGGTGGCGGTGGGGGGGCTGGGGCCAGAGTAGGGCTTTTCTGAAACCCCTCTTTTCTGAAGGGCTTCAGGGTATAGAGAACTGTTGGAGCAGCTCAATAAATGAACTTAGGAAAGCCTTGACCTTATGAAGTGCTCAGTCTAGTGAACTAACACGTGTCTTAGAGGTGCATGCTCAGCTGCTGAGCTGTGCTTGACTCTTAGTGACCCCATGGACTGTAGCCCGCCAGGTTCCTCTGTCCAGGGGATTTCCCAGGCAAGAATACTGGAGTGGGTTGCCATTTCTTTCTCCAATCTCAGAGGTAGACGAGGGTAAAATAAAATGATAGAAAGTGCAGAGAACAACAACAAAAAAACAAATATCTAGAAGCTATTTTCATGGTTACTAAGATTTAACAAGATTTATATTTTGTAAGATTTATATTTTACATATTACTAACCATGTTACCTACCCATTCTGTTTGTCACAGTCACTTCATGGTTATATTCAAGTGGGCCTTCTTTTTTCGCTGTGCTGAGTCTTAGTTGTGCCACTCAGGATCCTCGGTCTTCACTGTGGCATGCAAGATCTTTAGGTGCAGCATGTAGGATCTAGTTCTTGGAGCAGGGATAGAACCTGGGCCCCCTACATTGGGAGTGCGGAGTCTTAACCACTGGACCACCAGAAAAGTCCAAGTGGGCCATTTAAATTGCATTTCTGTGGTGCAGCCACTATGGAAAACACTATGGAGATTCCTCAAAAAACTAAGAACAGAGTTGCCAAATGATCCAGCAATCCCACTCCTGGGCAAATATCTGGAGAAAACTATAATTTGAGAATGTTCACTGCAGCACTGTTCACAATAGCCAAGACTCAGAAGCAACCTAAATGTCCATCTACAGATGAACAGATAAAGGTGTGTTGCATATATACAATGGAATGTTACTCACCATAAAAAGAATGAAATAATGCCATTTGCAGCAGCATAGATGAACATAGAGATTATCAAACTAAGTGAAGTCAGAAAGCGAAAGATAAATACCATATGTGAAGTCTAAAACATGACACAAATGAACTTACCTATGAAACAGACATAGACTCGTGGACATGGATAATAGATTTGTGGTTGCCAAGGGGGAGGAGGGTTGGGGAGGGAAGGATTGGGAGTTTGGTGTTAGTAGATGCAAACTGTTACATGTAGGACGGATAAACAACACAGTCCTACTGTAGAGCATAGGGAACTATGTTCAACAGCCTGTGATAACCCATAATGGAAAAGAATGTGATAAAGAATGTATATATGTGTGTAACTGAGTCGCTTTGCTGTACAGCAGAAATTAATGCAACGTTGGAAATCAACTCTACTTCAACAAAATAAAATTTTAAAAAAATTGTGCTTTTGACCTCTGCAAGTTCCTTGAGTTCCTGAGTCCTCATTTTTATCATCTCTTCTCATGCTCCCAGGCCTCAGGCTTGCTCTCTCAAGTTCCTGCTTCTGTTCTCTTTCAAGCTAGCCTTGGTAGGATCTAACTCGATGTTGTACATAGTCTCACTCTCAGTCTCATGTGGCCAAAATTTAAGCCCAGAAGTAAGAAGATTTGCAGGTATTAATCAGCCCTTCTCAGACCCAAATGTGAATAATTTTAAAAAGTTAAGTCCCTGGACTTCCCTGGTGGTTCAGTGGTTAAGGATCTGCCTGCCAGTGCAAGGGACACAGGTTCGATCTCTGCTAGGGAAGCTCCCACGTGCTAGAGGGCAGCCAGGTCCATGTGCCACAGTTACTGAGGCTGTGCTCTAGGGCCAGCGGCCTGCAACTACAGCAGCCCGTGCAATAGAAACCAGGGCACTACAATGGAGAGTAGCCCCCAGTCACCGCCACTAAAGGAGGGCTGCGTGCACAACGAAGTCTCAGCACAGCCCAAAAATTTAAAAATAAAAACCAAATATAAAAAACCAAGCACCAAAGTATTGCTTTACATTCTGTCACTTGACAGACATAAATGCTCTCACAGTATCATTCCCACTTTATGGATGAGGAAATTATTATCTAAAGAAAGTTACTAAATTGTTAGTAAGTAACCCAGGTAGCTCATCTCCAGAGTTAGAGGAGTTCTTCCCCTCTGTAGAAGAATAATTCCTCCAAACTTAGACAAGGTAAAATGAGGATTGCTTCTTTTTGTTTT
This sequence comes from Antilocapra americana, assembly GCA_007570785.1. Classification (NCBI taxonomy): domain Eukaryota; kingdom Metazoa; phylum Chordata; class Mammalia; order Artiodactyla; family Antilocapridae; genus Antilocapra; species Antilocapra americana. The sequence continues at coordinate 1,929,570 of ML664227.1, forward strand.
GTTTTGTTTTCATTATTAGGGCTTCCCAGGTGGTGCTAGTGGTAAAGAACCCTCCTGCCATTGCAGGAGACATAAGAGACATGGGTTCGGTTCCTGGGTCAGGAAGATACCCTGGAGGAGGGCATGGCAACCCACTCCAGTATTCTTGCCTGGAGAATACCATGGACAGACAACCTTGGCGGGCATAGTCCATAGCGTTGCCCAGAGTCGTTTTGATTATTGGGGTTTTTGTTAGTTTGGGGCTTTCTTTGGTGTCGCTCTAGTGGACAGTCTAAAAGCTTTCTTGACACTCAACTGGTTCTCTTGGAGATTGTAACTTTGCTGTTGAAGTGTATTTGATAAATAATCTAGAGTCAAAAAAGATAAAAACATTTACAGTCCTGTATAGTTAGTGGTTAGGCTTCTCTGGAGGCTCAGCCAGTAAATAATCCACCTGCAATGTAGGAGACCTGGGTTTGATTCTTAGGTTGGGAAGATCCCCTGTGGAAGGAACTGGCAACCCATTCCAGTATGCTTGCCTGAGAAAAGCCACAGACAGAGGAGCCAGGCGGGCTACAGTCCATGGGGTCTTAGAAGAGTTGGATACGACTTGGTGACTAAACCATCACAACCATGCTTACTGGTTAACTTGCTAAAGTTGATAAAGCAATAGGGTTTTATTGCCCAATAGAGAAATTAACCACAAAGGTATTTGGTTCTATTGTCCTGGAAAATTGACCAATCATATCTAAATTAGCCATCTTATTTCAGTATTCCTTTTGTTTATTGACTATATAAATTCGCTGTTTCTCAAATGCTCTTCAAAGCAGCTCCTTTGTCTTCTTCTAGTTCCCTCATTAATGAGTTAAGTCAATCTTTAATGTGTGTTAACGAATAACTTAGAGAAACTTGAGTGTTTTTCCACTTCTCAACTTCCCTATATTGAGGGCTGTCTTCCCTCCACAGCAGATCCACTTGTAAAACTAGGCACAGGAGTGTCCTGATAGCCTGAACCTCTCTGAGGGTGGGCGCCTCTGTGTCACCCGCCTGCAGAGGACCAGCGAAGGCACCAGGAGGAAGTGGCCGTTCTCAGCAAGGGTCCTCCGAAGTGCCTTCTGGTAGTTAAGGCTATGAAGGCTGCTGCTCCAGTAGGCCTCCATTGTCAGGGCAACTCAGTTTCATTAGCTACATCAGAGACATTAAAATGCACCCACTGTGCTTCCTCCCAGAAGTCACCACCTCCCCCAAATTTAACAGCTTTCTTACATGGCATATAGCAGGCATTCAGAAAACGTTGACTGAATAGATAGATAAAACTGAGGTCTTCTTAAGGTCTGCAAGCTTAACCAAAAGGCAGGGCATAACGTTGGAGTTTCACAGGCTCTGGAATTTGAGTGTCTGGAGATAAATCTCAGGCAAACTACTAGCTGGGTAACATTAGGCAACTTACCTTCTATTCATTGTTTTCATCTGAAAATGAGGATAACAATGTCAATAATTATAACTGAGCCTGACTCATATTGGAGAAGGAAATGGCAACCCACTCCAGTATTCTTGCCTGGAAAATCCCATGGACAGAGGAGCTTGGTGGGCTCCAGTCCATGGGGTTGCAGAAGAGTTGGATATTACTTAGCGACACAAATAACAAACTGACTCATATAATGCATTCAATACATTTTAGTCCTTACCATTGGTAAGGGGAAGAAGTGTCAAAGGGAACAGAATCAATCAAAACAGATACTGATCGATTGATTCTAAGGGATGACCTGCTCTTAAGAACACAGATACCATAAACACATACAAGTCAGTGTTCCACTTATTTTTAATCACAAGACACAATAAAATTTATGCAAGAACAGAATAAAAGAGAATTAAACTACAAACAAAGGAATAAAATGAAAAGTAAAATCTTTCCTTCTTCTTACCTCCTCCTGGAGCAATTAAACTATTGTTAAGCTTCTTCTGTAAATGCCCAGAAAGTTTTAAAGAAACTGAAAGAATGAAGATAAATAGAAATACACATCTGGTATATATTCTTTTTAAAATCTATTTGAGATCATATTATACAAAGTCTCCCCTACTTTGCTTTTTTTAACCTAATGATATGTTGTGAGCATCTGTTCCTATTAGTGTGTGACATAAAACTTCATTCTTTTCCCTGTCTGCATTGTATTCCAGCTGTGATCCACAGTCAAAGGCTCTTGCATAGTAAAGCAGAAGTAGATATTTTTCCAGAATTCTCTTGCTTTTCTTATGATCTAATGAATGTTGGCAATTTGATCTCTGGTTTCTCTGCCTTTTCTAAACCCAGCTTGTACATCTGGAAGTTCTTGGCATAAGAACTTTAGACTGTTGAGGCCTAGCTTGAAGAATTTTGAACATAACCTTACACGCATGAGAAATGAACGCAATTGTATGGTAGTTTGAACATTTGTGGGCATTGCCCTTCTTTGGGATTGGAATGAAAACTGATGTTTTCCAGTCCTGTGGCCACTGCTGGGTTTTCAAAATTTGCTGACGTATTGAATGCAGCACTTTGACAGTATCCATTTTAAGCATTATTTTGAAATAGCTAAGCTGGAATTCCATCACCTCCACTAGCTTTGTTCATAGTGATGCTTCCTAAGGCCCACTTGACTTCATACTTCAGGACGTCCAGCTATAGGTGGGTGACCACACCATCATGGCTATCCATGTCATTAAGACCTTTTTTTTGTATATTTCTATGTATTCTTGCCACTTCTTAATCTCTTCTGGTTCTGTTAGGTCATTACCATTTCTGTCCTTTATCATATCCATTATTGCATGATATATGACTGTGTGGATCATAACAAACTGTGGAAAATTCTTAAGATATGGTTTACCAGATAACCTTACCAGCCTCCTGAGAAACTTATATGCAAGTCAAGAAGTAACAGTTGGAACCTTACAAGGAACAACGGACTGGTTCAAAATTGGGAAAGGAGTGTGACAAAGCTATATATTGTCACCCTGCTTATTTAACTTCTATGCAGAGTACATCATGTGAAATGCTGGGTTGGTTGAATCACAAGCTGGAATCAGGACTGCTGGGAGAAATATCAACAACCACAGAAATGCAGATGATGCCACTCTAATGGAAGAAAGTGAAGAGGAACTAAAGAGCCTCTTGATGAGGATAAAAGAGGAGAGTGAAAAAAGCTAGTTTAAAACTCAACATTCAAAAAACTAAGATCGTGGCATCTGTTCCCATCGTTTCATGGCAAATAGAAGGGGGGAAAGTGGAAGTAGTGACAGACTTCATTTTCTTGAGCTCTGAAGTCACTGCCAACCTTGACTGCAGCCATTTCTTCCACCTGCTCCTTGGAAGAAAAGCTATGACAAACCTGGACAGCATATTAAAAAGCAAAACTATCACTTTGTGACAAAGGTCCATATAGTTAAAGTTATGGTTTTCTCAGTAGTCATATACAGATGTGAGAGTTGGACCATAAAGAAGGCTGAGCAATGCTTTCGAATTGTGTGGTGCTGGAGAAGACTCTTGAGAGTCCCTCAGACTGCAAGGAGATCAAACCAATCAATCCTAAGTGAAATCAAGCCTGAATATTCATTGGAAGGACTGACACTAAAGCTGAAGCTCCAATCCTTTGGCCACCTGATGTGAAGAACCAGCTCATTGGAAATAACCCTGATGCTGGGAAAGACTGAGGACAGGAAAATGGGATGACAGAGGATAAGATGGTTGGATGGCATCATAGACTCAAGGGACATGAGTTTGAACAAACTCCAGGAGATAATGAAGGACAGGGAAGCCTGATGTGCTGCAGTCCATGGGGTTACAAAGTATCAAACACAACTGAGCGACTGAACAACAACAAAGCCATATATAAAATAAAGAGCCAGTGAAAATTTGCTGTGTGATGCAGGGAACTCAACCTGGTGCTCTGTGACAGCTTAAAGGGGAGGGTTGGGGTGGGAGGTGGGAAGGAGTTTCAAGAGGAGGGAGACGTGTATACTTACAGCTGATTCATGCTGATGTATGGCAGAAATCTACACAGATTGTAAATCAATTATCCTCCAATTAAAAATAAATTAATTTTAAAAAGTGAAGCCAGAATGAATCATAGAATAATAATTTTTAAATTGGAGGACCACTTTTATTGCTTTCTTAAAAACTGATCCCACAATAAGGCACCTAATTGAAGACAACTTAACAAACATAAAAAAATTTAAAAATGAAAATCCCTCTTAATCCTACTATGCAGAAAGAATTAAATTTTTACATTTTGTTGTCTGTCCTTCCAAATTTTCCAGGCATTTTTGTTTCTCACGGGTTTTTTTTCCACTTTTTTCATGATTTAATATGTAATACATCACATAGCCAGCAGGTGGCGGAGAAGGCTGCATTAACGGCAGGGACAGGCCCTGCAGACGGCGGGACTCCGCACTCAGCGGGCATCCTGCGCCCTGCTGGAAAAGCACCATTTGTTCAAGGCGGAGAACATTCTGAGATGGGAATGCTACAGCGGACACTTCAAAGTTCTGGGGGCGTCTACCAGACTCAGAGCGCCCTTCAGACTTGCTTGCCAAGGCTTAGTTAGCTAAGCTTCAGTTCAGAGGGAGAGGCCCAGTTTCTCAGAGTGTTTCCCTTCCTGATATTTGCGGCAGGCAGCCGTGTCAAAGGAATGAGGTGTTTCTCTTTTCAGCTCAGTCCTTTTTCCTACCTCTACTCCCACGCATGTTGGTGTCTTTCATACTTCCCCCGTTCAGAAATTTTTCCATTTCATTTTTCAAATATAAAAAACAACCCAAGGTGGAAGTATCTGCTGTCTTGAACACTTGACTCCTCTAGGCTGGCTCTAGAAGTGGCAGCAAGAACTACAGAGGAAAGAAGACCTTAGGTGGTTCTCTCCCTCATCCATTCTCCCCACCCCCGACCTCAAGCAGCATGGACAGGCTCTGGGGTGTTCAAGCCCCTTCACAGAAGGAGACACTGAGGCCAGGGAGAGACAGAGACGAGAACTATAAGGACAGTGATGCCGGACTCAGAGAAAGGTCTTGATCCAGACTGGAGAGAAGCATGGTGCCAAGGAGCAGTAGCAGTGATGATTCAAAGAGAAATAAATGTTTGTTAAGCAGAACACACACTAAACTGCATCAAAGAACAGCCGCCGGTGGCTGGGACCATTCCATTTCCTTTCCCTGTGCCGACTGGCCCTCAGATTACCTACTTACAAATAGGGAAGACTGCACACGACATGGGATTAGGCTGAGAATCAAATATATTGATGTTTGTGAAAATATTTCAAACTGTAAACCACTGTTTTAAATAAAATTCACTATTTTTAAATAGCAGAGCACTCTACACAAGAAATTGTATTATTTTTATTGTTATAAATTTCCAAAGGGTTAATGGAGTAGGAAAATTAGAAACTGCCCAGGCCTGAAGATTAGGAAATACTGTCAGCCTAAAGAAAAACTCTAAGAGACGGTCAGAAAAATAATATTATGTTAGGGAATTCCCTGGTGGTCCAGTGGTTAGGACTGTTGGTTCAGTCCCTGCTGGGAGAAATAACATCCTGAAAGCCTTGCAGCACAGTCAAAGTGCACACCCACACATTATACTAGATAAACATTGTCAATATCTATGATACAAACTTTTTAAAAATCCCCATACTGTAGTTGCAACCACAAGTTCTTTTCTCTTCCCTCAATCTTGCAGTTCAGTAATAGAATAAATAAATGAGAAGAGGTGGAGGAAGATGTTACACAAGTTTATGCACCAAAGATATTTGTTAGCAGAGTATGATTTTTATGACATTGTGCACTGACTTAGAGTAAAGAAAAATAACCCAATACCTAGTTTTTAGGATTTCATTCTGCTCCAGAAATTTAGAAAGGAATTCAAGTGTTGGTCATCTCAGGGCCACACTCACCTCCTCTTGAAGATCCCCCTGTTACCAATCATGAAAACACTGAAAGTGTTAGTTGCTCAGTTGTGTCCAACTCTCTGAGATCCCAGGGACAGTAGCTTGCCAGGCTCCTCTGTCCATGGAATTCTGCAGGCAAGAATATTGGAGTGGGTAGCCATTCCCTCCTCCAATCACATCTCTCCTTATTTTCATACCAAGTCCCTTAGCACCAAGGAATTCTGATTTGTATCCATTTGCTGTTTTAAAGTTATTTTTCCTGATAAAATAGGTTAATTGTAATAAAACTGAAATTTAGAAAAAAGTTATAAAGAAAGGGACACACCCACAGTTCTTTCATCTCAGAATGACTGCCTATAACATGTTAGCATTCTTCTCTTGTTCTTTTACTGTATACATGAATTTTTTTAAAGATAATTCACGTACCATCAAATTTACCCTTTTAAAGTGTACAATTCAGTGAGTTTTAGTATGTTCCCAAGTTTAGCCATCACCACTGATTCCAGAATCCCAAAAGAAACCCTGTATCCATTAGTAGTCACTCCATTTTCCTCTTCCCAATTGGCCTATGTCAATGGATTTGCCTACTCAGACATGGCATGTAAATGGAATTAAACAGTATGTGGCCTTTTCTGTCTGATTTCTTTCACTTAGTATATTTTCATAGTTTATCTGTGTTGTAGAATGTAGCAATACCCTAGTCCTTTTGATGACTGAATGATATTCCACTGTGAATTTACCATATTTTGTTTATCTGTTCATCAGTTGAGAAACATTTGGATTTTTCCACTTTTATTTTTTAATATTTTATTTATTTAGTTTTGGTTTCACTGGGTCTTTGGATTTTTTCCACTTTTAAATTATTATTATAAATAGTGCTTCTATGAACATTTGTGTACAAGTTTTGTACAGACATATGTCTCCAGTTCTCTTGGGTGTATACCTAAGAGCGGGATTGGTGGATCATACATTTAACTTTTGGAGGAATTTTCAAACTGTTTCTCAAGGCAGTTGCACTATTTTACCTTCCCACCAGGAGTGTATGAGGGTTCCAATTTCTTCACCTCCTCACCAACACTTGTTATTGTTTATTATAAAAATTACAATTATCCAGGACTTCCCTGGTGATCTAGTAGTTAAGCTCTGTGCTCCCAATGCAGGGGGCACAGGTTCAATCTTTGGTTGGGGAACTAAGATCCCACAGGCCTCATGGCCAAAATACCAAAACATAAAACAGAAGGAATACTGCAAAAATTCAGTAAAAATTTTAAAGATGGTCCACATTTTTTTTTTAAAGACTTAAATTACAAATCCTGAAGATGATGCTGTGAAAGTGCTGCATTCAATATGCCAGCAAGTTTGGAAAACTCAACTGGAATTCCATCACCTCCACTAGCTTTGTTCGTAGTGATGCTTCCTAAGGTCCACTTGACTTCACATTCCAGGATGTCTGGCTCTAGGTGAGTGATCACACCATCATGATTATCTGGGTCGTGAAGATCTTTTTTGTACAGCTCTTCTGTGTATTCTTGCCACCTCTTCTTAATATCTTCTGCTTCTGTTACGTCCCTACCATTTCTGTCCTTTATTGAGCCCATCTTTGCATGAAATGTTCCCTTGGTGTCTCTAATCTTCTTGAAGATGTCTCTAGTTTTTCCCATTCTAGCACATTTTAAAAGTCAACTTTATTTCATGTTAAAAAAAAAACAACGAAAAACTTACTGGAATGAGGTAGTATGACATACTGAGCAATTGTGACAAAGCTTAAGTGAAATGACAGCTTTTCTCCTTGAAGATCCTAGGGGGACACTGGTGCTGCTGCTGCTGCTGCTAAGTCGCTTCAGTTGTGTCCGACTCTGTGCGACCCCATAAAAGGCAGCCCAGCAGGCTCCCCTGTCCCTGGGATTGTACAGGTAAGAGTACTGGAATGGTTGCCATTGCCTTCTCCAATGCTTTGAAAGTGAAAAGTGAAACTGAAGTCGCTCAGTAGTGTCCGACTCTTAACGACCCCAAGGACTGCAGCCCACCAGCCTCCTCCGTCCATGGGATTTTCCAGGCAAGAGTACTGGAGTGGGGTGCCATTGCCTTCTTCCGGGGTGGGGGGGGGAGGAGAGAGAGAGAGAGAGAGACAGAGACAGAGACAGAGACAGAGACAGAGACACTACGTTACCGTAAATATTGATATAGGGACGCAAATAAGCGGGGAAACTTTTTTTTCCCTTCAGATTTTAGTTCCTGGGTGGCTCAGTGGACCCTAAGAACACTGTGGGCATGAGAGGATGTGCAACCTCTCTTGCTGACTTCTTTGCAGTATCTTCTTTCCCTCTCCTGCTCAATGGATTCTCATACTTACAAGGCGAGTCTGAACTCCTCAACCTGTCATGAATTCCGGGATTTTGCTTCTCCAGTCCCACTCAAGCTTCCAACTTTGCCTGACCTAGACAAAGTAATCCTCGAAGTCAGGGCTCGTGTCTTATGCATCTTTGTATCACCAGTACCAAAGAACAGGTCCTGGCACACAGTAGTGAATCAAAATGTGTTTGATGAACCTATTGAAACCTCTTACCTCTAGCATTTTATTAAAAAAAAAAAAAGAACTGTCCCTGCAGGCTGAGTATTCATTCCCTGAATTATTAATCACCTCAGAGGTACCACCTCCTTCTCTGCCTCCAAGAATCTCTCAGGCCACTCTCGATGCTTTCACCTAAAATTTTCCTTTCTCGTTATTTGTGCCTGGGACTAGTCAATGTCGGGCCCAAAGCGATTCTCCGCACCCCAATAAAGCCAGGTAGGACTGAATTCCCTTAGCTGCTCAGGGCCTGCTGGGAGGCCATAAGTAGAAGGTATTCTTATATTCGAGAATCGAATCTCCAGAAACGGGCTCGCCCTGGGACTGAGTTTCTATGGCAACGATACGGCAAGCCAGCCGCTCCCGTACAGTTTCCCTGGGGACCACAGAGACTCAGCTCCAGCGTGCATCTCTATGGTTTCCACAGCCTAGAAGGGTCGAAACAGCACTTCCGGGAAGATGGCTGCGCCCAAGTCGCGTCTGTCACGTGTTTCTGCGGAGAGGCTCTCGCAGTGACGGTAAGGGGCTACAGTCCCCCAAATGGTGACTGTCGTAGCCCGGGCTCAGGAGCAAATGTGACAGAAGTAGAATAGTTTTACCCACGTGAAGCTGCGGTTGGAGGGCTAGAGTTTTAACCTCTACAGGAAGGAACCCTAGGGCAAGGAGCCAGCTCTTTAGAACCTCTGTAAGAATGGTAGCCCAGGGCCCCTTCTCCAGAAAACTCACGTTGACTGGAAAGAAGACAGTTCCTGAAAGTGTGCTCACAGCCTTCGCAAAGACTGCGGAGCACAGCCTGGGATCTAGCTTCTGTTTATGGTTATCTGTTCCAGGTCGGTGAAGGAAATTCCTGTGTCAGTTCAACAAGTAAGGACTGAACGCATTCAGGAGCTGCATTAAGTGCATCGGACTGAACGCATTCAGGAGCTGCATTAAGTGCATCGGGGTTGGGGAATAAGACTAAGCATAGGCTGTGGTGTTTAATATAATATCGAATTAATGCGACAGGCATAGGCTGTGGTTAAGTCTTAGAGCTTAAAGTGTAAATGGCTGTGAGCCTGTGCATAGTGATTGAGAACACCACTTCTGGAGTGCCTGAGAGCCTAGATCCTCTACTTAACCAGCTATTTGATCTGTGCAAGTAGCCCAGCTTCTCAGTGCCATTTCTTCAGTTGTAAGTTACAGTAAAAACACCTCGTGGGAATTCCCTGGTGGTCCAGTGGTTGGGACTCTGCACCTTCACTGCGGAGGCCTGGAGTTCAGTCCGTGGTTGGGGAACCAAGATCCTGCAAGGAACCCTGGGGCAGCCAAAACAAAAACCCAAAACACTTCCCTGTGGGGTTGTTGGAAGGATTAAATGAGATAATATGCGTGAAACAGCAACAGGCTGGCATTGAGTAAATGCATAAATGTTAGTTGTTTTTATTGTAATAGATCAGAAATAACTTCTGAGAAGAGGCAGAGTTCTGAAGTGTCCTCAAAGCCCTTGGTGTTTGGATTTTATTTCTCTTGCAGTATCAAGGAGCAGGATAGGGCAGTTTCTTTACTCAGTGCTTCTCTGTTGGTACTCTCCGGGTCTCAGTTGTGTTTTCAGGTAATCATCCTTCAAAGCAGAAATGAGACCAGAAATGAGACCAGACTAGTCATCATCCTTAAGCTTAATATGTAATGTTTAGGAGGGGTAGGTAACTTAACGATGTGTCTGATTTTTTTAGTAGCGTACTTAGTATACCTTCTTAAACACAAATGAAAATTTTGCCTTCAAAGTCCTCACTTGGGGAGGCTAGAGGATTACTCCAGTAGTGCCATTGTTTTTGTTGTTCAGTTGCTAAGTTGTGTCTGACTCTCTGCAACCCCATGGACTGTCACCCGACAGGTTCCTCTGAACATGGGATTTTCTAGGCAAGAATACTGGAGTGGGTTGCTATTTCCTTCTCCAAAGGATCTTCCCAGACCAGGGAGCAAACCTGCGTCTCTTGTATTGGCAAGCAGATTCTTTAACACTGAGCCATCAGGGAAGCCCTAGTTTTGCCATTAATCAACTTTTAAAATGGTTCTGCAATGCCTCTAATAAGTGATCTTAATACAGAAGTTAACTTTAGTAACTCAAATCAGCAGTGATTGTCTTAGTTTTGAATGTCTTGTGTAATAAGCCACCTTAACCATTTCAAGGCAAATTCTGATATATAAGTTGGATAATGGCACTGTGGAGTCCAAAAAGGAGGAACACCTGAATGACTGTAAAGAAATGCAACAACAGTGGGCCCTTGAACAGCATGAGTTGGAACTGCACGGGTCCACTTATATGTGGATTTTTCTCAATAGATACTACAGTAGCACCATCGTGGTTAGTTGAATCCTGGCATGTGGAAGGCTGAGTATAGAATTTGGGTTTTGGTATCAATGGCAGGTCCTAAAACAAGTCCCCCGCTGATAACTGAGGGATGACTGTAGTTAGGAATGTAATAGAAACAGGGCTACTATACAGTCAGGCATCCTGGGCTCATATTTCCAGCTGTATCTCTTACCAGCTGTATAAGAAACCAGGCAAGAAACTGAGACTTTATTTTTCTGCTCTGTAAAATAAGGATAATATCTGTCTTACAGAACTGTCAGGGTTAAATGAGACAATATAACAACATGTGTAATCCCCCTGTTAAATATAAGAGCACCTTTCTAAGCTGGACAGTTTCAAAAGGGGCGCTCCAACAAGTCTGAAAGACAGTGGTGGTGTAGCCCCCACACCAAGTAAGAGGACAGTGTAAATGCTGGGGCACAGGTATAGGATACAGGCTCTATTAAGTACTGCTTAATAGAGGAGGAGATGGCAACCCACTCCAGTATTCTTGCTGGGAGAACCCCATGGGTAGAGGAACCTGGCAGGCTACAGACCAAAGGGTCACAAAGAATCACACAACTGAGCACAGACAGATACAACTCAGGTTAACAAACATCTCATTGCTTTGCTTTGTTTTTAACATGGTAATAGATCATGGGAGATGTTATCAGGTAGCAGTAAAGAGTGGGAATTCTGCAGACCAGCTGCCTGAGTTTGAATTCTACATGGATCAGCTGTGTGACTTTGAGCAAGTCACCTAACCTCTTTAGGCTTTAGTTTCCCCATTTGTACAACAGGATAGTAATACTTTCCTGAATGCAAGGTTTAGGAAATCTTCCTGGCCTGGGAAGATTACATGAAATGATCCATGTAAAGCCTTAGCAAAGCCCAATGTGTGGTGAGCTCTCCGTAAGTTTAGGTATTATCATTAACACCAGTCCTCCTTGACTTTCAGTATGTTGACCTCTCAGTAGTCAGGGAGCTCCCCAAGGACCAGGCCTCCCAGCTCAGTCTCTGCTCCAGCTCTAGGAAAGAATTCTTATAAGAGCAGTTAGGATGGATTTGGTGCGTGATTTGAGCACTTTCTCCTTTCCTCTTACAGGGACTCTGACAGTGACTGCTTCTTCTCCAGTGAGAGCCTGAGGACAGTGACTTTTCTCACCATGAGTGTCACCCCTGAGGTCAAGAGTCGGGGGATGAAGTTTGCTGAGGAGCAGTTGCTAAAGCATGGGTGGACTCAAGGTGATTCCCATGGGGCCCCTTCCCCACCCCCCAACTCCCTCCCTACCCTCTGCCCAGGGGAGAGGCATTATCCTGGATTAACCTCTATGTAGTCTGTTCAAGGGAAGAGGAAAAGTTAAAGAGAAAATTTGCAGAAGAGAATTGCTGACATTTCCAGAAAAGGGAAGAAATATGACTGTGGATAGTGAGAAGGAAGTGGCTGAGAGAGCTGGGAGTGGGAAAGAGATGGCCTCTGTCCTGAGAGAATTATGGAAAAAGAGAGTTTGGGCTCAAAGACATGAAGACCGTATGGAGAAAGAGCGGAACTGGGAGGGTTTCTGAGAGGGACAGGGCACGCCCAATGCTAGGTGTGTGGAATGACAAGGAGTAGCATGTGCCAGTTGCTTTGTGAGGGCTTAGGGCAGGCAGTGGAATAAGCCGGGTCATTCACTGTCTTCTGCAGGCAAAGGCCTGGGCCGGAAGGAGAATGGTATCACCCAGGCCCTCAGGGTGACGCTGAAGCAGGACACTCATGGGGTAAGACTGCACAGGCTGCGGGAGGTCAGTGGGGATGGGAGATGGGGGCCTTGGAGATAGGATGAGAGAGGGGAATGACAAGTCCTGCGTCTCTACTTCTCTGGCAGGTGGGACACGACCCTGCCAAGGAATTCACAAATCACTGGTGGAATGATCTGTTCAACAAGACTGCAGCCAACTTGGTGGTGGAAACTAGGCAGGTATAAGCTCTAACAGTAGGCATGTAAAGCACGAGGGCCTGGGACACGTGGGGGTGAGGGAGACATGGCACCCACTCAACACATACTTCCCCATAGGACGGAGTACAGATAAGACGCCTGTCTAAGGAGACCACCCGTCAGGATCATGCCAAGCCCAATTTGCTGTATCAGAAGTTTGTGAAGGTAATAGAGGCTGGGGGTGAGAGGGCCCATCCCTTTTCCTTGCCCTGGTCTCTTGGGGTCTGAACAGTTGCCTTGCATGCTCTACCTGTTCTCAGGACTGTCCTAAGAGTAGGGTCCTGTGACTATCCTCGCTGTTGCTGACTTAGACTGCCCAGATCCTCAGCAAGAATTGAAATCTTCAGGCTGCATGGATCCCTGCCATCTGCTGAGGGGGCTGCAACAGGGAGTGGGAGGTGGGGGACAGGCAGGAGCTGCCAGAGGAGAACAGGGAGGGGGCATCTATTTCAAAGGACTTAGAAGCCAGAGGAGACCTGAGGGATTATGGGACCCATCGTCTTTTGTTTTGCAGATAGGGCCAGAAGGGGGGAGGTGGCTCACTGGGGAGCCCACAGGTGGCTGGACTAGAAGCCAGGCGTTCAGACTTCCCTTTCGTAGCACGCGAATGGAAGGGAGTTGACGTTTACCGATCTTCTGTTACGTCCTCAAGGCCACTACATGTTATCCAGCAGATCTTTCCCATTCATCTCTGTGGCCATCTTCTGCATAATTTCTTTCACAGCCTCATAACCAGCTAGGCTCCTCACTCTAGTCTCAATCCCCATGCCAATCAGCTTGTCCTCCGCAAAGCATCCAGAGTGTTCTTGGTGAAACACAAGGGTCACTGTGTCACTGGCTCCTCCTCGACCTAGGGTGACACAGTCTAGAGGTGTCAGACTGGCTCAGGTGGCCCTTCTTCGGGCTTTGTCCTTGCCTTCTTCCCTAGCCTGTCTCTTGCCACTTCTCAGGACCTCTGTCTACACTTTAGCCAGATTGATTCTGAGTCTTTTTCAGGTACCATGTTTCTTCACCTTCAAATTGTTGCATATGCTCCCTCTGTCTGGCACATTCTGCTTCTTTTACCTGCTCACCTTTCCCTTGTCTTTCAAAGCTGAGTTACTTGTAGGAACTGTTCCCCAAACCCTGAAGCCTCAGTCAGGTATCCCTCCTCTAGCAGAGATAATTGTTTAGTTACTAAGTCACGTCTGACTCTTTTGGGACACTATGGACTGTAGTCCGCCAGTATTTTCTTCATAATTGCCTATATTCTGCCACATTTACTTCCCTGTTAACCACGTAGGATCTATGTTGGCTGCACCCATTTCATTCTTATTCCACTGTGTATCTCCAGTCTTTTAGTAGGTTCTTAACCTGGTTAAGTAAAGAACTGTGCATAGTTATTGGCCTGGCGTGGGGGCACACACAGTTAGAACCATCTTTATTGTCTGTTACTAGAACCATGTGATGACCACCAGGGGGCTCTTGTCCCACTGTGAGACCTGATGACCCAGAGCACTTGTCCCTCCCTTCTTGTTCTGCCCACTAGCTAGCTGGCTGTGGGCCCAGGAGCCAGGACTGCCCCTGCCCCACCATTCCCAGCTGCAGCCCACTTCCTGCCCACGTTGACATATGCAGGGTGGCACACCTCTGGAGGTCTGTAAGGAGTGATGTTAGGGGCTGACAGATTTGTGCCTCTGGCTGTTTGAGATGGTGGTTGGGGGTGGTTTCCAGAAGGGAGGAGGGATGACGGTGGTGTTGAGTGGGCTTTGTCCATCCCCGTGATTCCTCCTTCTAGACGGCCACACTGACTTCAAGTGGGGAGAAGCCAGACAAGGACTGGGAAAGCTGCAGTGATGAGAACAGCCAGGAGCCCAAGCCTCCAAATGTGTGAGACTTCTTTCTAGGGCTGGGGCATATGGGAGGAGATGCCTTCTCCGAAGAAAGGACCAGGATAATGCTTGACTGTGGTCTTCTTGCGGGGTGGACCTGTTGTACTAATCTTTGGCACTTCCAGGTCCTGAATAGGAACTCTGGTGAATGTTTTAGAGGGGAGGAGAGGTCAAGCCTTCCACCAGATCCATTTGTAATTCCTGATTCCCACCCCTCTCCAACAGTCTGACCGATGAGATGCTGCTCCAGGCCTGTGAGGGACGAACCGCACACAAGTAAGCAGTGGTTGGCTTCTTGGGTCCCCTTTTCTCCCATCACAGGCCCGCCATCGAGGGTGGCCTGTGCCACTCTTTTCACCCCAGAGGAAATTATTCCTACTCTTTGCCCATTTCTGAAGCTGCCTGAAGATAGGTAGACTCCCCTGCAGTCTCAAAAATTAGGCCTCTTTTCCCTGATGGCCTCCCTCTGACTTGGGCCCCATCTATTTCAGGGCTGCCCGTCTTGGGATCACAATGAAAGCTAAGCTTGCTCGCTTAGAGGCCCAAGAGCAGGCCTTCCTGGCTCGGCTCAAAGGCCAGGACCCTGGGGTCCCTCAACTGCAGTCTGAGAGCAAGCCCCCCAAAAAAAAGAAAAAGAAAAGGAAGCAGAAAGAGGAGGAGGACACTACAGCAACTGAAAGGAGTGCAGAAGAGTACTCAGAACACACTGACGAGAGCATCAGAAAAAGCAAGAAGAAAAGACGGCATCGAGAAGAAAGAGGCACAGATGAGACAGAGGGCACAGCTGTAGAAAACGAGGAAGAGACCACAAGAACAGGTGGGCTTGGAGAATTGAAGAACAGAGAACAAATTGACCGGTCCCTCAGGAAAAAGAGGAGGAGAAGGCAGCACCACGAAGAGAAGGTGGAGGTGGAGGTCTTAGATAATGAAGGAAGTATGGTGGCTGTCAATGGAGTCAGGACAGAGAAAAGAGAGAGAAGAGTATACACTGATCCATGCAGCAGAAGCAAGAAAAGGCAGCAGCATGAGGAAGACTTGAACACAGAGGATGAAGAAGCTGAAGAGGCTCTTATAGATAGTGGGACCAGAGAAGCAGAAAGCAGATCGTGCAGTGATCAGAAAAGAAGCAAGAAGAAAAGACGGCAGCATCAGGAGGAGGAAGTCTTGGATGGACCTGGAGTCCACACTGACCAGAAAGCAAAAAAGAAGAAACAGAAGAAGAGAGACTGAAGGCCAGGTCCCAGTGGGCCCCGATTGATGCCTCTTCAGGAGTTTAAGCCTCAGGGACCTGAGCTGATGCAGGTCTTACGCACCCTCTCAGTGAGGAGTCCCTCCTGAGGAGGAAACAGCTGAGGAACAGCAGTCCGCTGAGAGGACAGTGGTAGTGCCATGTCTGAATCGAGGGAGAGGCAAGTCTCGCTTAAAGCACCTAACCCAGTGATGGTGAACTCAAGCACCTGCAGGGGCCAGGCAGCTAAGGGACCAGCATGTGGGGAGCTGTGGCAGTGGGAATGCAGACATCTGAAGAGACATCTTGGCTAAAAGAAGCTGAAAATGTAGATCTGTGGGAATTATACTGAGTTTTTATTTTGAAGGCTAAGAAGAATATGCAAATTCAGCCCATAGATTGCCAGTTTCTAACTATACCAAATTGAATAAACATCAGCTTGGTCTTCTAGCCTGTAGATAAGTTGCGACTGTCATCTCCATTCTCAGCCTGGGAAGGTCCTGAATACAAATTAGTTTCCTTGGAGGCCTCTGAAGAAATTCCTTCTGTTAACATCTGGTAGTCTTGCTATGCTATTAAGTGAAAGGGAGAGTTCAGAGAACCTCACCTAGTTCCCTGTCTGCATCCCTAATAAGAACTGTGTGTGTGTAAAGAATGCACACCTCACCTGGGAGCCCTTTTCAGCACCTGAAAGTCAACTGTCATTGCTCCCAAATGCCAGAGAAACCTCTCTTGCATATTGTTCCCCCAGAGAGAGTGCACCACCTCTCCAGTGTTGATCTCTGGCTATGCCATCTCTTAACAGTTATTGTCAGAAGAGCTTCCAGGACTCCACAGTTCAGGGAGAGAGGCACTAAATCTTTATTGAAAAGAATGCCCCCCACCTCTCACTGCAGACGATAGACACATTCGGTGTCAGGGTAGGGTGGTAGGTTCAGCTGGTACTTCTTTTCCAGAGCAGGTGGCACGAAGCGACCCCCCAGGTAGTGGTAACGACCAGTAAACTGGGTTGCAGACTTTTTGGGTGCTGTCAGGGAGATGAGCAAGTCTGGCTGGATCCCTCCAGAGCTTCCCTTCTCCACATCCCATCCTGAAAAGAAGGTGGTAGTCAGAGCAGAAGGGACCAAGATGTCCAGTCCCCTTCCATACCTTGGTCTGCCTGAATCTTAAAGGAGTGGGAAGCCCCGTGGGTCCCCACTAAGGAAATCCTGTCCTTGGAACTGCATATGGGCTCAGTTCTCAGTCAACATGTAAAGGGCATTCCTAAACTCTTTGTTCCTCAGCCCTACTTTGGCTATGTTCTGCACCTCTAGACTCTGAACCCTGAATCAGAAACAAGAACTCCTAGTTATCTACCTCAAGACACGGCAGGACCCTGATCCCCCCAACCTCCTTGGACCCAGCACCTGAGGGGATGTCGATGCTGGCAATGGGCACAGTGAGTCCATTGAGGACGCTCAGGATGCTGCGGAATGGCTCCCGAACCTCACCCGTGAAGCTGAAGCCAAAGATGGCATCCACCACCAGCTCATAGAGTTCATCAATCAGCATCGGCTGTGGTAGAGTAGGAGAAGGAGATGTCAGAGCTAGCAGCTTCACAAAGAACCCTTAACAGGAAAGGGCTCTCCTCTGTACCCAAAGACCACAGGCACAGGGAGAATTTTAATCTCATTCAAATGGCATTCTGAGGCCTAGAGTTCAGTGCAAGTCATTGATTGAGGCCAAGCTGAGTCCAGTCACATTTCCGCTCTGAGTGTCTGCCAACCACTGGAGAGGCTACAGTGTAGGACAGCCCAAGACTTGGAGTCAGGAGGGACAGACTCTGGCCTTGCCTCTGCCATGAACTGGTTTGTGACTTTGGACAAATCACTTACCTTCTTTTGCATCTTCATCTGTAAAACGTGCTAAGGAATTTTAAAAGGTTCTCAAGTTTCCCACTCCTAAATCCATCATCTGAAGAAAGGGTTTATGATAAGGTAGTCACTTCAGTTCCCAGGGAGGGCACATGATGTGTTTACCGCATGCTAGGGTAAGAGGAGTTGGCTACAGGTGGAAAGAGTGACCAGGGGAGATGAAGAGGAAATAAAACTTTAGAGAAGGGGTGTTGGCAACTCAAATGGGAGCACACCCTATGACACCAATTCCATTCAGGTGGCATACTTTAGGCACTTTCCGTGTTAAGACACTCTCCCTGCCCTCTAAGAGCTAATCTAGAGAGGAAGATTTGTGAGCTCAGCCTGGAAAGGGGAGGGAAGAGCAAGATCCAGGCAGCAGTTACCGAGGAGGGCAATGAACTGGAGCCACCTACCTCTGGGGGCATTTCACCAAGGAAGGGGATGTCCATTTTCTGGCACTGCGTCACCAGTGCAGTGAAAAGTGGCTTGTTGGGCCTTTTAGGGTAATAGATAGTTGGCTGGTAGCCCTATGAGGAAAGGAAGGGGGAAATTAAAGCCTAGGTCTTGGAAACTTCTCCCCCATAGCCCTTCCCCATGTACTCACAAAGAGTTTGAGGTGTCGAGCACAGACCAGGCCATCTCCTCCGTTATTCCCAGGGCCACAGATGACCAGGACAGTAGGAGGGCTTCTGGACAAGGACGTGGGGGGATATGCCTAAAGGCAGGGTCAAAGGGGATTCAGAGGGGCTTTGGGCAGTGGCAGACCAGGCGTGGCCTGGCCGCCCCTCCCCTCACTTCGTTTTGCCTAGGCCAGGGGCGCTTGTACGATGGCTTGCCCCAAAGGTCGAGCGTTGTGCCACTGACCTTGGCAATGGCTGTGGCACAGCTCAGACCGGCCAGCTCCATAAGTTGGTCCACGCTGAACTGGTACTCATTAAACAGCTCCTGGTCCACGGCCTGGGCCTCCTCCTGGCTGAGGAAACCCGGCCTGAGTGCCCAGCCCTCAGGCGGTCCCTCGCGCGGCGGCGGGCCGCCCCCGGTCCCGCCCCCTTGGGTCCGCCCAAGCCCTACGCCCGCTCGCCCGCACAGAACCTCGCCTACCTCAGGTACCTCACTGCGGAACTCGCCATGACTTCTGAGCCCCCGCGGCCACCCGAGGCCGGCCGCTGCGGCACCCACCAGGCGGGTCTCGCGCGACAGGAGCCGGCGGGGGCTCCGACGCGCGACAGGCGCGAGCCCGCCACCAGCAGCCCGAG